>JALIZH010032971.1:0-35000 GCA_030522465.1 Rhipicephalus appendiculatus
CATGCTTGGCTTCTCCGTGAACACCTCTACTGCTGTCAAGGAAGGGACATCTGTGTGCGTGAAATTGGCCGTTGAAAACTCTCCTCGGGTGCCTACTACAATTACATTTGCAAGGTACCCACTTCGCATCTGTAAGGCAGTACGCGCATTCACGTAGCGGCACAGTTTGCTGATGTTGTGACTCATGATGCTGCTGTGGCGGGTGTTGATGTTCTGGCTGATGCTGCTGCTGCATCTGTTAACGGGACTACCTTCTCGAATTGACGACTCAGCAGGGTCTTTTTCCGAAGCAGTTTCAAGCACTGGCGTGGCTTTGTGTTAGAATACTCCCTTGAGTGCTGGATCCATTGATCTAATTCCGGCTCGTACCCTGATTTTTATTTTTTTGGATCCTTCCAAACTTTGCGCTCATGGACGACGCCCATTTTTGCACACAGCCAACGCCAATGATGCTGTTACCGCATTCTCTATGACTCGGGCTGTAGTGCTACCGCGTTAGTACATATACCTCTCAGTCTTACAACAATGGTGTCGAATACTTTCGTAATTAACGGCAGCGTTATACCACCAGAATTTCATTCTGTGCCAATTTTTGACACGCTTTATTTTTGTGTTCATCAAAAAACACAATGTTTACAGCGCACTTCATTAGCGCACAGCCGGCTGCATCTGAACAGGGCTCATTCAGTTCCACCAGAGAGTTGTCCTTTTGCAAGCTATACATTCTGTTTACGCATAGTAATAATATTTGTATGAACCCGCATCGCAAAACAGAATAAAATTTTCGGACTGATCCCTAGCGTTTTCGCTGCCTCCACGTGAAACGAATGCAACGGGCTATTGTATACCACCCAAAAGACAGCACCTGCTGATTTCCCCTCAGAGACCACGGAAAGAGAACGCATTAATTCATCTCAGTGTCGATTAATCTCTCCCGAACCAATGGCGTCCTTTCATTAGCGTAATTCGTCGCACGGTGCAATTAATACGAGTCACTGTTGGATTTAAGGCACCGGCTAATTACGCTTCACGTCATAGTCTGAACAGGTGGGGATCATTATAAAAATAGGCGTTTGTTTATTTATTTCCTAGTGCGCTGGCCTAGCGTGGATGAAAATTCTTCCTTGTCAATTCTCGAAACAGATAGAGAAAGGCTGATTGAAGCACGTCTGATACGAGTGGGTAAACAGTATAGGCTCGCGCAGGGTTCCTCATTATGAGGGGAGGGAGGGGGGCGAAAGTTTATTGCAGCCCCCTTCCATTTCGGTTGGTCGAGTTAAAGAGACAACATGCCTCACATTACATGAAAAGAAGTAAAATAAAGTGATGAGACGCTTCTCAGAATGGCCTGCCTTTGGTCCTTGGCTTTCTAATAGTAAAGAGGCGAAGGTAAGTAAGCAGGCCTTGGTGTGCAGCATCAGGAGCATTCCAAGACCTTGGTATGCAACATCAGGGACATTCCAAGACCTTGGTATGCAACATCAGGGACATTCCATGACCGCCGGTGTCGACCGAGTAAAAGTAGGGGACAGACTTTGCGCCCCCCCCCCTCGCGCTCACGCCCATGTCGAACAGTCCTCTTGCATTATTGATTAGTTATCGCGCTTTACCTAGTCTGAGCTTTCATGGCACCACTTTCAAAGTATGTCTGTCTTTCATTGGTATGCACAACTTATCGTTTTGCAATATATAATCGCTAATTAGCTTTACCGTGATTACAGCTTGTGTGCACCATATCTTTCTGACAGTTTCTTTTGGAACGCCTGAGACATCCGGGCTTAGAATTGCAAACCTTCCTATCTTTTCCCTATAACTTCCCTTTCCTTTTGCTGTCGCTGTCTCTTTTGAGTGCGTTCTTTTTAGCACCTTAGTGTTATCGTTTGAGTGCAGTAGTTAAGCTCACCAGAAGCTTACGTAAGAGTGCATTGATTATGCGTCTTCAGACAGCGCTAATGAAGCCTGGCATAAACCAGCGTGGCTCACTCAAAAAGTGTTCTTATTCAGTTGATGACATATATATAAGTCACTCATACCTGTACTCGCATTCACATCTGCGCATTAGAACCAACAAGAGCATAAGTTTCTCTTATTAAATACTGTTTTCAGTATTTGTTTGTTCTTGTCAAATTATGTGCATCAGAGTACAATCAGAAACCGCAATTCATATCTTGGAGTCTATATTTAGCTTCAATTGCGTCAACCATACCACCATTTGCGCTACGCCCATAGATTGTGTTTTGATCTGCTAAATAATGCTGTACCGGATGGAGTAATAGCTGGATAAATTTATTTGGTTCATTGACAAACACTGGTAATGTAGTCTATACTAAGCATCGTTTCGGATTTAGCAGAAGTGATTATATTAAATTCAGGATTGTGTGTAGCTACTTAATGTTTCTGTATTGCTCACATTATATAGTCACCATACAAAACGGATTTTGATAACTTTCGACCAATAAAGTCGGCCCTCCAGGCAGGTCCCTGTTGTATGTTGGTTGTTTACATTTAAAACATAAGAAGTTCAAAATAGCTCGGAAACACGCTGTGTGGCAGCTTAGGTTATACGTAAAAGGTAGGCTTGTGCGAATAGTGAATTTTAGGTTCGAAGCGAATTCGAAGCGAATAGTGATTTTCGTCGAATAATTTCGAATCGAATTCGAATAGCATATATCACATATCATAAAGAAAAAATGGGCATATTTGTCATGACCTAACTAACCTGCACAATGTTTTTTTTTCTAATTGAAACAAGGCCTGTGCAAATGCCATTTTTCTGCTTCAAAAGAAGTGGAAACAACTTGAATAGTAGCAGGATTTGACTTTAGGTAGAATGCAAGTGATAACCTGTAAAATATGTTAAGTTTTAAAATTTGCTGTACTTAGAGCATATAAGCCGGTATAGCAAGCTTTGAAACTTTAAAAATGAATCGATGTGAGGGTAGTATCGTCATTTAATTGCGAGGTGGGGCTTCGCGGCAGTGCGGATTTCCCCTGGATACGTGTTTTCACGGTTTAGCACTACTTCACTGCAACGAAACCACCTTTACAAGAAGTTACATGAGTATTATTCTACACTTGAGTAGTTGCTTTCACGGCTTACACTGCTTCACTGCAGCGAAACCACCTTTACAAAGTTACATGTGGATTAATATACACTTGAATAGATGTTTTCACGGCTTAGCACTCCTTTACTGCTGTAAAACCTCCTTTAAAGGAGGCTACATGCGGACTAATATGCATCTATTCGTTCCATTTGAATACTTCGAAATTTTCAATAATTTAAATTCGAATCGAAGCGAATTCGAATACAGCAATATTTGTTCGAATATTCGAAGCATTCGAATATTCGCACAAGCCTGGTAAAAGGTGAGAATTGCACTGAAACAGAAGTGTGGCAAAACAAAAAATTCCCCATCTCCCGCTAAAGGGAACCATGTGTGGATGCGAAGCAGCGGGGAGATAATTAGCTTGAGCGGGAGGAACGTCGCCGCTCTCATTTCACGGCAGTGGTCCGGGCGCTCATCGCGGCGCTGCGCAGGAGAGAGAATGAGGCGCGCGCGCTCCGTCATTTTCATACCGCGGAACTACCGTGGCGCCCCCCAGTGGAGTATGCAGCTGTCACAGCACCTGTCGTTCGCGTCGCTCCGTAGAGGATTCCTAGAGGAAAGGACGGGGGGGGGGGACCGTAGGAGAGGAGGTGCATGCGCTGTGGGGGTGTGGGACGCGTGAGCCGCTCCGTAGAGTAGAGTATTCCTAGAAGAGAGAGGACGCGCATACGCCGCTCCGTAGAGTAGATGAAGGGGGTGAGCGTAGGAGAGCACAGGGGAGGGGACGCGCATGCGCTGTGGGGGGTGTGGGACGCGGGGGGCCGCTCCGTACAGTAGACGATTCCTAGAGGAGAGAAAGGGGGGTGAGCGTAGGAGAGAGGGAGAGGGCACGCGCTGTGGTGGTGTGGAACGCGGGAAGGACTAAGCCCCCTCCAAACACATGCAAGCAAGATTAAGGAATGGGGTCAACCTGGGCGACAGACACCACCTGCCTAGCCATTGCTAAGCAGCCTCTCTGTGCTCTCGGCCATGACTCAAGGAATGGGGTCAACCTGGGCGACAAACACCACCTGCCTAGCCATTGCTAAGCAGCCTCTCTGTGCTCTCGGTCATGACTCTGATGACTGTGTTAGGGTTGACGGCTTTCATATTACTACAGTGTTCTGGTACGCATAATGGGTGCTTCCCTACTTCATGAAAGTGGCCGGACGCAGGACGGGGGACGGGGGACGGGGGGACGGGGGACGCGGGACGCGGGACGGACAGAGGCCCGAGCATAAGATGCTTCGCATCTAAAATAGTTTTTCTAGGCGTACTACGGGACGATAGTTACCGAAAGAATTCAGCTGTTTGCTTCGTCAGCATGCTTACAAGAAAAGCTTTTGCGGCGCTCCACGCGTATGGTCACATAGTAGAGAGTAAGACTTGCTTGCGAGACATTCGAAATGATAAACAACGGAAGCAAAGGTGCCCAACTTTCTTCTCCATGTATATGCGATAAATTCTTTTTGCAAATAACGCTGTGCATGTTCGCAGTGGCACGGACACCCGAGAAAAGAGGGGAAAGAAATGTCGTTTCATGGCTAGCTCTTTTTTAAAGCATCGTTTACGTTTGGAGAGCTAAAACTTTTTTTTTTTTGATGGCACAGTCAGCGCCGCCTTTCTCGTAAGCTATATCGACGCACCACGCCGTGAAACAGTACCCGCTACTGTCTCTGTTCTAAACAAAACGTGAAGAGTGTCAAGGAATGAGTGAGATGCTCCGGTGTTACCGTGTCTACTGAAACCAGAATAAATAAAGAATGCAAAAAATAGAGGTGGCGCTGCGGGAGATATGGACGCCATCTGGGAGTGGCGTCGGGAAACATGAGCTTGTGCAGAACCCAGGGCCACTGCCAGTTGACAGCACCATATCGTCGGCAGAGGGTTTTTTCGTGCATAGCGTCGCATTTTCAGCGCAGCCTTAGAAACACTCGGGTCTTTAGAATTACGTATCTATGTCTTTTCTAGTAATGGAACACACCACCTAATACTTACGTATTGATGTTGCGCCTCAGGTATGTGTAATATTTGCTTTTTGATCGATAATGTTCATAAGTATGAACGAAGCCACCAGTTCAAGATGGCCGGGCGTTCAGCAAGTGCTTAAACTTTGGCCGGGTGGCTGAATCGTGTGACAGACAGGAAGACAGACAGACAGAAAGACCAAAATTTCTGCGTTCAAGTATCCCATGAAAAACTATCGGCTTTAAAACAATAGAAAGGAGATCATACAGTAGTCCGCCTCGGTGGATCAGTGGCTAGGGTGCTCGGCTGCTGACCCGAAGGTTGCGGGTTCAATTCCGGCCGCGGTGGTCGCATTTCGATGGAGGCAAAATGATAGAGGCCCGTGTACTGTGCGATGTCAGTGCACGTTAAAGAACACCAGATGGTCCAAATTTCCGGAGCCCTCCACTACGGCGTCCCTCATAATCATATCGTGGTTTTGGGACGTAAAGCCCGACATATTATTATTAGATCATACAGTTGAAGATGTGTAATCGCAAAACAAATGAGATAATTACAATTAAAAAAATAGGAAACGATATAAAATATCACATAATCACACGAAAAGAACGGAAAATAGCAGATAAACACAAGGGAAACCCAGGCAATGCATTGTTCCGCTATTCGCACAGCTTCCACTTGGTGTGGAACTGGCTTACATTTTTTTCAAATTATTATTAACTCCCACTCTGTGGTCGAATTGACGATATTCCTTTACAAAACCAGATACAAAAGAGTTGATAGGCGGGCTAGTTGGTATAGACACATTATGACAACTTGGCAGCGCGAACAAACACGTGAGATTGCGTTTCTCGACGACACCTGATGTTGGTTGACCCTTCCCCTTGTAACCCTCTTTCCCCCCTCGTATTTTCTTGTATATATTTCTGCTACGATTAAATCCCATGTTTCGGTCTGCGCTTGTTTGTGTTCCTTCTTACTTTGTCCCGTTTGTTTGCGCTGCCAAGTTGTCATAATGAACCAGATACAAAGACACATGGCCGCAACTTCTTTGTTAGGTGGGTATCGAGGATTCGAAGCAGAGCGTTCCCGCAGGCGTAGTGAATTACAAAAGGAGGCGTTCTTTAGGAGCGACTGGTAAATGGGCAACATCCAAAGCAGTCACAGCGCTGACAAACTTACGATCCTCCGCAAAGCCTTCTCTACTGCAAAGGTAGTACACAACATACCTGGAGCGTCCCATGCGTCTTTTCACTCTCGGTAAACTGTCGTTAAAAAGATAATCAACCTTCTATTCTAAAGCTTGTATCGTTCAGCGCTGATGGCCACGAATGGATCAAATAACGAACGGTCTCCTTCGCAAAACTAATACTACTTCACTTAAAGAGCTTCTAGTATAGTAAACTTTAATCATAACGGTGCTCGAGTGTTGTGCGGGAGTTTGAGTGTTGTAAACTTCACTGATACAGCTCATTACCTTAATCTTCGAGATTTTAGAAGAACGAGCTGCATCCTAACGTTTCCAGACATAAATTGCCTCTCTATCATAATGTCACTACCGTCGCGTCTTCGCATCGTGTGACCTTCATGAAGGCTTACGGGTTGTCGTTATGCGACGCGTTCCTTTGTTTTACGTGCGCTAACCAGTTTTTGAGGCTTAAACAACCATGATCAACCTTGATATTTCTTTCGCATAAGCTTTCTATTTTTTTTTCTCCTTTATAACGCGGTACCTTTTAAGTAAACAGGAAAAATGTGAGGAGAATGCCTGCAGAGGACGCGTAACACGTATACAGCTTCGGCAAGGCCACGTGTCTTTCGTTTTGTGTACCTCATTCAGGAGTCGAGAAAAAGTTTTCGGGCTCAAGAGATGTTAAAATACTCATGCGGCTCGATGCTATGCAAACCACGACGAAATTTAGGGGGTTTTGTTTATGTCTTTTTTTTCTTGAAGGAATACTTTCGGATAACTTAGGAAGAAAAGAAACACAAGCCGTCGGTCAAGCGAAAGTTGTACGCATGCGATGAAAACGAAACGGTTAACCGGAACGCCTACTGTCAACGCCACAAGCCGTACATTGCCGTGCTTTTTATTTCTATCTTTTGCCATTTGTGTCTGTGTGTGTGGAGGGGCGGGGGGGGGGGGGGGAGGGAGAGGGGGAGGGGGGGGGGGCTAGCAGAAAGAGAAGAAGACGGGCACAACTAGCGTGCGCCTTTGTATTTTGTACAACCCTCGTGTGACTTGTTTAGTTGCTAGTTAGCGTAGTTCACTCTTTGATTATTACTTATGGTGCATAACGCCATATCTTTTTTTTATGAATGGAGACGATTTTGAGTACGACTGTTGCTTGGATGGATGCAATGCACAAAAGACAATTCGTATTAAAGCCGAAAACAGGCTTCATCTCAAACACATTATTCAGATAGAGAATACCGCTTGAAGTAATGCTAATTAGTCAGATTAGAAAGCGTGCATGCATTCATTGATATGTTCCAGACCTTTCGCAAGTATTTCTCTAATGCCACTGTCAGTTGTAATCACGAAATATTGAATCGGAGCTTTGTAGGAGGTTGTAGAACGCACCGATTGTTAAGGTATAGTTTCTAAAAAACAAGATAGCGAAAAATTGCACCATTTCCCGCTAAAGGGAACCATGTGTAGATGTGAAACAGCGGGCACTAACGCTTGCACTGGCGGCGGCGTTGACGCTGGCGCTCATCGCAGCGTTGCGCAGGAGAGAAAACTGGGGAGGCGCAAAGCACGCAGTGATGGAGCGGCGTTTCCTACTGGAACATGCCAATCGCTGCTAATGGGCAATGAGAGACAGAAGACTCCGACTGCACACAGACCCGCAGTCCGCTTTTAGTTAACGAGCACGCTGCGAATTTTTATTGTTCAATAACGCACAGGAGAAATCTCCCACCGGCACCACCTTGCAGGTCAAGATCCACTGCCATATATACGGGGTGGCCAGTGAACGGTTGTGCAGCGCGAGCAGTCGGTTTTTTCAACCAAGAAACTCGCTAGCAGACGCTGCCTGCGTCGGCGTCGCGAGGCGAGAGAGGGGGGGGACCGTAGGAGAGGAGAGAGAGGGGGGGGACGCGCATGCGCAGTGGTAGTGTGGACGCCGCGGGCAGGGATGCCTAGAGGAGAGAGGGGGGGAGCGTAGGAGAGGAGAGCGAGGGGGGGACGAGCATGCGCAGTGGGAGTGTGGACGCCGCGGGCAGGGATGCCTAGAGGAGGGAGGGGGGAGCCGCGAGCGTAGGAGGGGAGAGATGAGGGGAGGCGCATGCGCAGTGAGGGTGTGGTGGCCGCGGGGAGGGATGCCTAGAGGAGAGAGAGGGGGAGAGGAGGTTTTTATTTTTATTTTTTTTTAAAGGGTTTGCGCAAGCGCAGTAAGGGAGGCCACGCAGCACACCACCACCACCACCACCACCGGATTAAGCTTCGCCATAAGATGCTTCACATCTAAAAGCTGTTGAATACGGTATGTTACGGATCAAATGCTGCTTTGAAGTGCCTGAGAATCGATATCTCGTGTAAGGCGGAGGTTGTGGGTACGGCTCCCACCAGCGGCAAGATGTTCATTCGCTTAATTTTATCTCGTTTTATGTTAGAATTTCCATGTCATTAAGCGTTAATCTTTTCTAAATCTACGAATATCTGCCGCTGTGCCTTCCTTGGCTTCCCACAGTGAAAGCTGGAAAAGCGGCCTTCCTAGAGCCCGTTGTGAACACTCTTGGGGCAAGCTATACTACAAGTACACTATTTTTGCAAGGGTGTTTCAAGCACTGGCGTTGCTCTATAGTGCACTATTTGACTGCCACGCAGAGGGCCTTCGTTCAAATCCCATCAGATTTTGGATTTTTTTTTTCTCATTTCGCATGATTGCGGTTAGGAACACCGGCGGTGGATGGGGCCAACTACACCAGCAAAATTGGCTGTTGTGATGATCTGATAACAGCTTTTTGCTGTAAAAGAGCCTGACTGTTCTTTCAGTGGAAGCCTGAAAGTAGTATCGTATATTTGACCTAGGCATTTCCTCTCTTCTCTCTCCATCTTTCCTAAACTACGGATTTTTAGATCCCCTCCATTAGATTGACGGTCAACCAAAGCCTCCCAGATAGTGCAATGTCAATGGCAGAAGATATCTTTGGGCGTGATGGCTCGAAGTTCAGAAGCGAAGCGGAAGCGCTTGTGGGACACCGGTCCGGCAATTTATAGACCGCAATAACCCACCGCACCAGCACATCGGATAGATCGGTGCCAACACTGTCGAAGCGGCGCAAATATAGCCGTCAGCTAGATCACTTCCGGCGGCGATTAAGGGAAAGTTTAAGCTGGACAACTCTTTTCTGAGGACGCGGAAAGGGACGGATCGTTTCTCACGGTAACCACTGCACAGATTGTGACGCGGTTTGTTGCACTTACAATAAAAAGGTATATGAACAGAACGAAGCAAGTTTTAGTTAAACCTTCAGTTCTGTAAGAATTCTGGAGCTCTTCCCCTATCGGGAAAATGGGAGCAAGTGAAGCTTTCCGTGTGCGTGCCTGATAGTCTTTCTTTCTTTCTTTCTTTCTTTCTTTCTTTCTTTCTTTCTTTCTTTCTTTCTTTCTTTCTTTCTTTCTTTCTTTCTTTCTTTCTTTCTTTCTTTCTTTCTTTCTTTCTTTCTTTCTTTCTTTCTTTCTTTCTTTCTTTCTTTCTTTCTTTCTTTCTTTCTTTCTTTCTTTCTTTCTTTCTTTCTTTCTTTCTTTCTTTCTTTCTTTCTTTCTTTCTTTCTTTCTTTCTTTCTTTCTTTCTTTCTTTCTTTCTTTCTTTCTTTCTTTCTTTCTTTCTTTCTTTCTTTCTTTCTTTCTTTCTTTCCCATCTCGGCGGAAGCGAAGCGCTTCTGACTGGTTAGGGGCGCGTCGTGAGGGTGCGCCTACTCAGTTTGCATCGTGCCTCTTGACTCATGTTCCCGCGACGGCTCTGATTGGTCGCGGGCGTGTCATGAGGGCGCGCCTACTCAGTCGGCGTCGAGCCTAATGCTTACGTTCAGGCGCCCCCTCCGGAACGTTAGTCATTACTTAGGTAAATGTGAATCAGGCTACGGTAAAACTTGGTACCTCCTAATTGACAACGTTGCGCATGCCCGTGTTTTCGGCTAACCATGCAAATGAAGCGCGCCATTTCAGGCGGTGACAATGCTGGACAGCTAGAGATACCGCTTCGCCGCCATCCTTGTGTTTTAGGAATTTTCGCGTATCTTACGAATTGTGTTAGGGTTACAAGTATAGTATCATAGTGCGTCACATTCCACGTAGCCTTTAAGTTGAGGTCGTTTATACAATTGTAGGAAAAGTATTCGAAGTAATTCCATGCAATGTACATCTCTTAGGAGCATATTACTGCCCTAGACCAGCCTCATTCAGCCGCAACCGTAATTTCCTGGAGGAAACGTCGGCTGAAGAAGCGGCAGAAACGAGCCGCCGCGTTTTCCCGGTGCAATAGCGCCTTCCCGGTGCAATAGCGCCTTCGCTTTCCGGCAGCCCTACTTTACGAGTGCCTGTTCTTTCCGCATCGCTCCATAACGAGGCTTTTCAGGGCCCTAACGCCGGATGCGTGGTCCGCAGACTCGCCAGCGCCTCTTATCATCATTTAGCCATCGGCACAACAACTATAAAGAACAAAATGACAGCACAATCGATAAATATGGAGACGATGCAAGTTGCTGACTGAGCCGACCACGCTAGGCGAGAAATGAGTTTACGCCCTCACCGTCGCACTTCTCTCATATCGGGCTCTATATACTGGGAACGGATATCTCCGTCGCTACCTTTAAGCGCATATACGTAAGGAAATGCCGACAAATATGTTGCCGTGCTGCGTTGTTTCTGGATTCTGTGCAGCGATGCGGCTTTTCTGATGTATTGTATATCCGTGAACAGATATGTTCGATAGCTTCCTTGCCATAAACATTTATGTTGCATCACTAGCACCTAGCAACATTATGTTTCCCTAGGAGTACACCGGAATTTGCCCGCAGACAACCCGAAGTTGAGCGTTGGCTTGAAGGGCGTGAAAGCACTATAAAAAATAAGCACTCATACAAAATGGCAGTAATGGTTCAAGTTGAAAGTTGCATCTGATGCATATGATATTGGAACATCGGTATGGTAAAGGTAAGGGTCAAATAACGCTGAGATGATTAATTAGAATTATTGAAACAAATTCATTGAAAGAGCATGATGTTTCCTTATGAGTACAGGTCACGTAGGTGGTACATGCCCATCACAGAACAGTTTTCTTTCCTTCTGAACAGTCTTAGTTCTTGTGTCTTGAGCGCATTGCAGTTTTCTGAAACCAGTGTCGCTTGCTAGATGTGTAGAACTGTGCTCGCGCAAGAATATTCTTTAAATGAACGCTCATTAGTTGACGCTGAGCTTGCACTCACTATAATGCTCCTTTTAATGACGTGGTCATCCGGAAAAGTTTATGTTTTCTCGTGCGTACATTTAACTAGAAATATTCAATAAATGAGATAGAAAACCCTTGTTAGTTTATTAGGAAGTTCCCAGATAATAATAAATACTGGAGATAGCACTTGTGTTCTATGTACTTATTTTCAACGTCTTGGCTTAGCCCTACACTGATATCATAGATATTTCAAAGAACAAGAATATGAATAAGAAGTTCGAATTAAAAAAAATAAATCGCTTAAAGAGAGCGTAGCAGTCGGGCAAAATTCGAACATGCCGAAATTAAAGTAAAATAAGATAGAGTTGTTATAAGGAGCCCCATGGCGTGTACGTACATTTCCGCGACATAGACACGGCCACCCCCCTTTGATCTTTTCGGCGGCTTCTCCTGCAATAGAGACGTTCTTGGGCAGAGCACGCTTTACAGGCGATTATGTGTCAACGGAAATATACGCAGAGACAGGGCCACGGGAGTGACAGGGTTTGGCGAGCAATATATATATATATATATATATATATATATATATATATATATATATATATATATATATATATATATATATATATATATATATATATATATATATATATATATATATATATATATACAGGGTGTTTCAGGAAATGTGTCCACTATTTTTAAAAACTCAGGAAAATGCGGTATTTGCTCGCTGTCTTCGCAATTGCTTTTTCTGTAGCGGCAGGCATCTTAACATGGTTGAAGACATGATTTGCGACAGTAATTAAGAAAGTTAAATTAATTAACTTTTTAATTAGTGGCGTTAGGTGGTTAAGTCCAACGGGAGAATTAAAGTCCTTCATGCGAAGAACCCATTCCAGCTTTGAGATTTCGAAAAAGCGGCCTCTAGGAATAATTGCGAAGTAATGAAGTTCTCCCAAATTCAGCGGCGAAACCGAAACCGAAACGCGGAAGAGCGCAACTGCCACATTCGTCTGAGACGTCCACAATGAGTGAACGTCATTATGTCAACCATCAACCGACTTCTTGGTGTGAGTGTGTGGGCTGCGCTTGCAGTAGTAGCACGCATGACGCCCATACGTTAACGAACGGGGAAGAACTGCACCTCTGTAACCGTTGTCTTGAACAGTGACGTCATTCTAGTCGTCTGCTTGTCGCGCTCATCGATGCTTGTGTTTCGGTTTCGCCGTCGAACTTGCCTGAATTTCATTACGCCACAATAATTAATAGAGGCCGCTTTTTCGAAATCTCAAAGCTGAAATAGGTTCTTCGCATGAAGGACTTTAATTTTACCATAAGACTTAACTACCTAATTCCGCTAATTAAAAAGTTAATTAATTTAACTTTCTTAATTACTGTCCCAAATCATGTCTTCAACCATGTTAGGATGCCTGCCGCTACAGAAAAAGCATATGTGAAGACCGCGAGCAAATACCGCATTTTGCTGATTTTTTAAAAATAGTGGACACATTTCTTGAAACACCCTGTATATATACGTATATTGAAGCCGCCGTTGATAGCCTGTGCTCGTCTGTATCGTTAACTAGTTTGTTTATTTTTGTCTGCTGCATAACAACTCTATTTTTATGTTCAAAATTAACTTTGGCTATAGCCAGCAATTTTCACTCTGCAGTATATTGAGTAGCCAGCGCTATCGGCAATATAAGCGCATTCTCATATCATCAGCAGACAACAGACTGCAAGAGTATAAATTAAGTCAAATCATTAAATGACAAGGTCCAGAACGTTCCAAAATGTGTGCTCTTCACTTTTTGTCTGTTTTCGCTTGTATTATCATTTAGAAATACTATAAGGCATGTAGAAAACAGAGCGAAGGATAAATATTAATATAAAAAGGCAGGGAGGTTAATGAGAAGTGAACCTGTTTGGCTATTGGTCTTGGACTGGGAAATGGAGAAAAACGTTAAGCGTAAAAATATAGATAAATCCAATGTTAGCCTAATGAGGGTTCTTAATTTAGTTTGAAAATTCTTAATTTCAAACGCCTCCGCGATTTCCCGAGTACGCTTTGAAAGGAGGCGTTTGAAATTATAAAAAGGAGAGACAGGTGCGTGAGCTGCCCTTCTATCGCTTTACTTGATGAGGAAGTGGCTTTTCTGGAAGGTGCGCAGTTGCGTTAGTGTACACATGAGTTTTTTCTCTGTTGGTCATCTTTGGGGCGTGTGCTGTTTTGTTAATCTTTTTTTGCTACCCATACATATATCTGATTTTTTTTCCATTAAACATTCAGTTCATAGACGGCGCTTCTGTCGTCGTTCTCTTCTCTGTCCGTGTTTCGTTTGCGCTGGCTGTCATGACCATTTTCCAACTCGCTCAACTCGCTACTCTCTTAAAGAACAAGGAGGCTCACCAGTAATTCTACGGCTGTAAGCGATGTGGTAACAAGGAGCGTTAAGCGAAAAGTCAGAGGCGGAGAGGATTTACTGGATGGCAGCGTTGGGGGAAAAAAACGCCTCTAAGTAACTACCGAAAGGGAAAAACGAAATAATGAGGGAGGTATTTTAAGATAATTCAAGGGGAAGCACTTTACTACTCTTTGAAGCGAGATCGCGATGCCATAGAACGCGTAGTTATGAAACGATATTCAGTAAAGAAGAAGAAAAAAAGCACATGGTGTGGGCAAGATGAGGAAATGATGGAGCATGTTCTGATTGAATGTGGAGATATCCACCCAGGGTATACGCTTGTTCACGAGCCTACATGCAGCCTTGTGTTTTAGGGACAACATCGGAAAGCTGAACACGCCCGCGATAGAAATAAGCAAGAGACAGTGAGAGCATTGGTGGCAGAAAACTAGATATAAAGGTCACAAACAAATAGTGGGGAAAATGACGACATTCTGCCGTAAGGGGGAGAGAACTTGGCAGTGAATTCAAGTTTTTTTTTTTTCTATAGTAAGACAGATTCAATCGAAGTAGAAAAGGCATTTGGCCAACTTAAAAAAAAAAAAGAGGCACTTTTTTTGTTTTGTTTTTTTTATCGAGCCTGGTGGTACTCATGTCACTGCCCCGTTATACAGGGGACGCTCATACCATCCATCCATTTAGCCCTGTGCATCGTGGTTCATTCCCGAAGATAGGTCGCAACTGCAACAGACATTTTCGCCCTCTCTTCAGAGGTTCAAAGCTTTCGTTTTGTATTCCGAATCATTGCCTCTGTAACCCATGTGAAAAACTTGAGTGGATAAAAACAATAGGATCATCGTATTATAGGATTAAAAAAGTACTTGTTGGCGAGTTGGTGAGTGCATAACATCTCGATTTTTGCGCTAAGAAAGACGAACACATCCTGTCCTGTCCTGTTTTCTCTCATGTTTTCCTCTTTTTAACAGAAAAAAATGAAGATGTCAGGTATTATAGGATGAAGATAATAAATGGAGCTTATTCCAGCAATGCAATTCTTGCCCACTTGCGTAAGATCGAACGAACCTGCACTGGCATCGAGTTGACGTCAGGGCATGATTAGTTTCGGTCTGCACTGGAGCGATGCCTCTTTTACGGCCATCGCACGTCTGCGAAAAGTGCTTGACCACTCGTGAAGCTCACAGCCATGACGCCCGGTCGCTGGGTACTGAGGCACGTAATAGCACTTAGGCCAGTCCCCTATTTTTACTCACCTGATACACGTCTGCTTCGTGGGCACGAAAAAAAAATATACAGAGACTGGACGTTTAGATTGTTTGATAGAAGGGGGCCTTGGCATGAGCCAAAAAAGAAAAATATCAGACGGAAGCTCTGAAAGTTCACGGTTGGTTACAACCATGCAAGGAACGTAGATACCTTTACTGCGCTTAGTAAAGTTGGTAATAATTGGTGTTGAATAAAAGAAGCGAACACTAAGTACCTCTTCAGAGCTGCTGCAAAGAAATCAAGAACACTTGCACGACTTTGCGTTGTATTAATGACGCTTTGGCTAGATGTCCTCACTTGCCGTATGGCGTTCAAACTGAGCTTGACTCCTTTTTAATTCTGACTTCATGTTCACTGATAAAAACAAGTTAAATTTTAGAAATCTGAGCTTTTTTATGTTTTTCAGCGTAATTGGTCGAGTAAGTGACACATATTAAAAGAGTTCTCATCAAATATTCTGAACGTTCAGTGAGTAAGCGACGTTACGCTTTTATGTCACGTTATTTTATGTCGCGTTATCTATGTCGCGTTATTATTGCGGTATTCGGCGTCTCACCCCGAAGAACTCATCTCAGAAATAAAACTAAGGAATAATCGTAAACAATAAGTTCTGACGTTTAAAATATTAAAAACGCGCGTCATGTCTTCCCCGTTGGCCGGCTGCGATTTTTCGCGGGAGCGAGAGCAAGTTGGAAACACGGAGTTACGGCCACGCTAAGCACTCGCGCGTCGTAGAGCTACCTTCGGTATGGATGGATACTATGAGCGACGCCGACGCTGGGGGGTAAGGTCGCCACCTGGCCGTCTGTTAATGCGTCGACAAAATTGCATTTCTCTTATTCGAAACGCGCCGAGTGGGACGGATGCGTAGAAACGACGCTTTGAAAGGACTAATCGTGGATTTCACGGTTACGATGCATTACTTCACTTTAGCAGGAGCACTGTGAGAGGACAGTGGTAGATATAAAAGGCGCGTTTGTAAAGCCTACAGTGTATGGGACTGCGGCGCAGTGGATAGCGTGCCCGGCATCTCTTCTTGCGGACCAAGAGGTCGTAGGTTCGACTCCCATTGACGGAACTTTGTGCCTTTGTCTTCTGATCATGTGTATTTTTTCGAAGTCATTTCCGAGACGGAAATACGTCACTGAAATCTTGGTAGACCCCGGCACAAAACACTTTCGTTTTAAAAAAATTCCAAAGCACTTCACCGTGGATTCGAACCAGTGACCGCTCGCTCCGCAGCCCGCTGCGCTAGCCAACACAGCCACGCGCCATGCTAGTGCTGGCGATATAAGGGCGAGCTATTCATATGCGCTATTTACCGCTTGTCTCGCAGATGTTACGCAAATCTCGGTGGAGTTTGAGCGTGTTTTCTATCTCGCAACGATCCTACATTTTTTTTTCAGATTTAAAGCTGCCCTTGAGACACGCACGAAAAAGTGGCCCCCCTGCTGTACCCACTCATTGTATAGAAGGAAAAAAAAAAGAGAACACCGAGCACACTTGGCGTCAGACGTCCCCGCGTAGGAGGAGACCGAGATGGGTCATTCCATGTGCCGCAGTTTAAAAGAAGAAGGAATATCAAACAGCATCGGCTTCTGCATTGAGGACACTTGCAGTGCGTTCCTCAAATACGAAGACGTAACAACTATGACAGTTGTTCACGCTTGCCCTGTGTATACCTATTCGTTCTTTTCGAGCGTCCTTCTTTGTGCTGCAGCGGCGCTTTGCAAGTATCGAGCTGCTTGTCGTTCTTCCTGTGACATTCTAATTTCTTGCTATCGCATTCATCGCTTCGCCCTAGTGGCGAAACTGCGACTTGTTCTGTCCAAACATGTCCAAACGTAACGCTTTTATACCGGGTTATTCGAGTATTCGGGCTCCCGCAGCAAGGAACATGTCTCAGGGATAAGACCCGCGAATAATAATTGGCCATAAGTTCTGACACTTGCGACGGATAATATGGAACGATGAGGAATCGTAAGTTGCATGATGGGAAACTAAAGCACTGGGACTACGTGGCAAGGACAGTGGAATAATTACGAAAAACTTCAACGAATAATTTTCTCATTTTTTTTCTCCACTTCGATGCGCAAGATGGCGTTTAATTATTCAAGTCATTTCTTAATCAAATTTTCAAGTAACTGGCACTCTTTCTTCTCTTCACGACGTCAGCGGGCATCACGCATGTAAATCAGGCAGAGATAAGTGGTCGGGGACATTACGAGAGGTGGCGTGGAGGGCCGCGACAAGGGCCCAGATGGAGCGCTTAAGTTTCACTTTAGCGCGTTTATTTACGAATTGATGTTTTTAACCACTTGCCGAACGAGAACGTGCTTCACGTCATATATTAGGGTTACATGCTCTCACTCTGATTCGAGTTAATAGTTCGTTACGGGAACGTAAAGCACTTGGGGCAACGGTAAATAAATTTTTCACCCAAAAATGTCCCCTCCTGTCTTCACCGGCAACGTGTTGGCGTTAAATTAGTGCGAGAACTGACCAAGGCGGCCGCTGACGCGCACAGAGCTAGCATGGGAAAGCCACGACTGCAATAATAAATCAGAGTATACGCGCCGTTACACGACGCTCTGTGGCATTCGTTAAAGTGAGCCAATTGCGAAAAAAATTCTAATTTTGAACACCACTGAAACATTTGCGGCTTTAACTTCTCAGGGATGGCGTGATTGCTGCGCAGTAATGGCTGTGTCATTAGCTTGTTCGTGCCTCTACTCCTTATATAGTCCTCGCCTTAAGAAGACTGTAATTTGTGGAGGTGCAGAAAGTTGGGCGGGAGCGCTCATTGCCAAAATGGCGCACGCACTTTTTTTCTTCTACAGGCTTCTCGTGGACACGATTTACACGGCTTCACGTTATGTTGCACCACCGAAACAGCCTTGCATAATCTGTTCAGGCGAGCATGCCTTGGGTTATGGCTGACATAATTCTCACCCTGTGACTTACGTTCGCGAAATGCCTGCGCGATGCATTTCTACAAAGCTCTACACTGCCCAGGCGTACCATACGTAAGCGTAAGTAAAAAAAAAAAAAAGAATGGTGAATTATTCTTCATATTTTAACGCAATTGCGTTAAGAGCTCCTTTCGCGGAAATTCCGGTGTCGGCAGCGTAGGCGGCGGCGTCTTTGGTTGTGAGCGAAAAAGCAGCAGGGGTACATAGCACCCCTGCTCCAATATCGACATAACGACAAAAAAAAACACACACACACACGCACACACACACAGGCGAGACCCTACGGCGCCGTGCAATTTTGCAATACGTGAGCCAAGAGTACAAACTGTGATATCGATTACATGCACCCGCAGCTGTAGACGGCACTTGGTCTTGGTAGGTGGTACACTGCTATTATATTAAGCTCGATTCCCCATAGCTAACAGATAAAACCAAAAACGGCTATCTGGTAAACTAATAAGCAGGTGGGGGGCTTGAAGAAGGTCGCAACACGTATGCCAGCATTTGAAAGCTGAAAGACACAACAGCTGTGCTAAAACGCAAGAGTGTATGAATATAGAGTGAGAGAGGGGGGTGGAGGAAGGAATGTGGACGGGCAGGTAGATGTGCATAGGGAGAGCCCAGTGCATCTGCGGATAGCGCTCACCAATCAAGGTTGCTAATGGAAAAGGACGCGTTTTTCGCGTAGCGCTATTCGTTAGGACTACGTGACCGCCACGACTACATTACGTCCCGCGTGTTTTGATGTACGCGACGTGACACCCACCCCCTCCTCCCCCCTCCCCAAATAAAAAGAAAATAAACAGACAAGAAAAAGAGCCGTATCGCGTTTCCTCTATCGTGGTCAGCCTTTCGTCGAGCAATAAAGGAAAAAAAACTTACAGGGTGCTGCGCGTTTTCGAGACACGCATAAAGCATGTGATACGTCGAAGCTTCCCGGCGCTGACGAGGTGTTGAAGATAAGCGACTGGTTCCATGCAAAGCTACAACGGTGAAGTTTTCCGATTACGAACGTATCCGCGAAACAGCCTACGAGATTTAAGCATTGTAGTCGTGACACCACTCTCTCTCCTTACATTTCTAACTTTCAAACTCCTCCATCCCTTACCCCAGTGCATGCCAGTTATTCTGGACTGGTTTGCCTGCCATGCCTGTGGCTCGTGTGTCTGTGGCTCGTGTGCCTGTGGCTCGTATGCCTGTGTTCTCTCTCTCTCCTGTTCCTTTCCAAAACTAGCTTCCAAAACCGGAAACCTTTTTAAGAGCGGAGCTCTTTAAGCTTTTCGTTTCGCCGGGTAGTTCGAACAAGAATCATTATCATTGTGAACCAGTACGCGCCCGCTTTGTCCGCTTCAAAATCTGATTCGCTCCCACAACACATGCGCCAGTTTGTCCGGTGTAGAATACATAAACTATGATAGTCTGTTACGTGACTAAAAATTGCGCAACATCGCCTAACAACTAGTCGCGTGACTACTAAAAATTACGCAACATCGCTAGTCGCGTGACATGTTGCCACCATAAACCGAGTAACAGCTAGTCACGTGACATGTTCCCGCCAAAACCACGTAAGAGGCAGTCACGTAACATGTCAAGCCAAGTCTAGCCATACTTACTACTACTAGCAAAAACATAGCATCTCTTGCAAAAGCTTGGCATTACTAGGCATACTTAGCTAGGTAGTAACACTAGCTCCGCTGATTGTTCTGGCCTTGAGCCGCTAGAGCAGGCGGCGCACATTTGTTAACGGTGAAACTGTTTAGGCTGGCCGTAATAACTTTTGTGTGTACAATGTGTACAGTGTGTACAAGAAACGATCATCATCATGAAAAGGTACATGCTACGCAATTGGGCAAATCGCACAACTCACCACTGGTCCACTAAAAATCAAGAAGGCAACAGGTGGGCGGCAAACACCAATAAAGTTTTCTAGACAGACGTAACCAGGTAATTGAGAAAAGCTTTGATAAACCGTCGAGATTAACCCAGTGATAAACACCGTGGCCCCACGTTTGAGCTTCGCTGTAGTATCTGTACGGAGTTGTTCAGCGATACGAACAACGAGAGAATATTAGAGAACGGGAAAGGTAACGACGGCTGCGAGAAGACCCCGAAGCAATGGAAGCCCTACGCACACGATGACGTGCCAGTAGATCTGCGGGAGGTTGTGAACGCGGGGTTTCAGCACGAGTTTCCGTCTCAGGAGTTCGGACATCCGAGTCATGTCTGTGACTGTCTGTGGTTTAACTCCAACCTCTCTGAGCTGAGAATCAACCTAGAAACAACCGAGCATCACCTAGCTAAAGCATAGCAACAACCTAGAAGCAACCTAGAAACAACCGAGCATCACCTAGCTAAAGCCTAGAAACAACTTAGAAGCAACCTAGAAACAACCTAGCGTCACCTAGATGAAGCCTATCAACAGCCTAAAGCAACCAGATTGGACTTCATAATCGTCCAGCCTCGCTGTTTAAAGCCTTGCGCGACTTAGTGCAATCTTATGCAATTTTTAAAATTATTTGTTTGACGTAAAGGAGATGTTAGTACACAAATGAGGCGCCAGCTACCCCTTAGCTCTCGAATGGATCGAGCACACAATGCAAGAAATGAACACACAAAGACGGAAGAAATTGAAAAATTGAAACACGCATATGTCAAACAACGTCATAACAGAAAAGAAGATGTCCTAAATTCAATTCATCAAGCTTTTACTAATATATCTACTCATCATGGAGATGTATCCTCACATTGGGGCAAAATAACAGTCAGCCCATCATAGTAACTTGGACATATGTTCAAAAGTAGGACATACATATTTCGGCACTCTCATATACTCAGACGGGCACAGTTCTACCTTAGACAGCGCCCGTCTAAAGTTTTCGATTTTTTTTTTTTAATGCAATTTTACTGGTTCATCCCTTTCACCAACCCCTTGTGTTCTTTTGTTTTTGTTTTTTTTCTAAAATCGAAGACCGTTCACCTTACGGGAACAATTCTTGTCATGCGACGGTCACAATAATCATATGCATGGAAGAAAAATATTCATTTTTCGTTGCCGCGCCTGTGGTATACGATGCATTTTCTGCACTGCGAAACTTTAAGTCAGACAATCTCGCTGGATCGACTTGAGACACGCCCTCCCCCCCTCCCCTCCCCCCCCCCCTCAAAAAAAACAAAATCTCGACAGCGATATTACGTGCACCGTTTATAAAGCACGCATATTTCGCTTCTGACATCTGCAAATGATGTTCTTCGCATCGTGACGCATGCATTGAAGCAACGCATAAGGGCCCTCCTTATACGCCCAGACGTCATTACAAGCACCATTGAGTTAAGACACGCGTGAAAAGAAAGCCGTTTTGTCCGAATCTTAACGAAATCATGAACCCGGAAAATTAAAACATGAAGGAAGTGACTACCGTTGCTTTCTGTGTTGTGACGTACGTTTTTATTATTTTTTTTTCCTCAGGGAAGGTAGTTTTGTTAAGTTTGTGGCATGTGTTTTTTTTTTTTTTTTTTTTTGCACAGTTCTGACTCTTGGGAAGCGTCTGCTGTGTGGTAGTGTGATGCACGCTGCAGGCAGTACAATAAATATTCAATGCTATCATTCACAAGCCCATTGCGAAAGCATATCTTCAACTTTAAAAAAAATCTTCCACAGAACCCCATAAATCTTATATGCATGGTTGGCATGAGTCCTAATTCTGATTTCTTTGCAAAATTCATAAGCGTGAAATTATCCAAAGAAGAAGAGGAACATTCTTAACCATTTATTTATCGGCCGAATTTTGCCGATAGTTGTTTGAATGGCCCGAGAACAAAAAGCTGCCAAGCCTGCGCGGAACGCGCAGCACAGCCATAGCGAAAGCTGGAAAAGCGGCATTTCTAGAGCCTTTCTTAAATTCTTGGGGCAAGTACTACAAACACACTTGCATGGTACCCACTACGCCATAAATCATCATAATTTTTGTTTAGTGGGAAGCGTCCACTCTGCCATTTTTCGTCATTCTTTGGAAAAGTGTGGTACCCGCTATTTATAAACTTGGAAGTCAGTATGTGCAGTTTGTTGATGCTGTGGCTGACGACGATGAAGAATTATCCCTGAGGCTTTTGTAATGGGTTGGAGCATTGAACGACCCACTCGTTAAGTAATTCGCATTGTGTGACACCTGGTTGTTACGTTACTGTTTTAAAACGCTTTATTACACATGCCAACTCGATTCCTTACCCGACATGAAGCCTTCATACGGTCAGTTTGCAACGGAGCTTCAATCGCCGGCGTAGCTCAGTGGTGGAGCACTGGGCTGCCACGCAGAGGACTCGGCTTCGATTCCCATTTGGTCCTCGATATTTTGTATTTGTTTAGTTTTTTTTTTTCTTATTTAGCGCGATAGTGATTATGGACACCAGCGGCAGCGGCGGCGGCGGACAACTATGGCGCCAGAATTGGCCCTTCTTGTGATCTCATCACAGCTTTCGCTGTAAAAAAGCGTGTTTTCTCTGCCTCTTTCTCGTTTCTGCGGTAAGGGAAAAGTTCTGGTGTTTCAAGGACAAAAGTGAAAAGAAGTACTAAAAAAAAAGTAGAGGAGCACACAGAAACACATATAGATCATCAGTAATAATAGTAGGCCCTGATAACAATATGATTATTATCATCATTTTGGTCATGCTTAGTACTTTCGTTAGCATCATTATCAGCATGCTGTAGAAAAACCACATTGCCTATCGATCTCGCATTGAACCAGTCTTTTGCAATCTAAGCCCATCTTTCTTCCTGCAAATGACCCGACTTCATCAACCCGGATAATTCTTTGCCGTTGTTGGGCAAAGAAGCTCGCGTGACCTTTGCGGAAATAATAAGAGACAACCGCCTATATCTACTATCTGCCCTACGGAGTGTGGTTCATGCCTATGCGGCCTCAAGAACTTGCTCTTACATCTCTTCCTGTACTCCCAGTTAAACATTTTTTCGCTCTTGAGGTCATCTGCTGTATCTGCTGCACCCGTGTGCTCTGCAATCCATGCCGCTGTCTTTTTCATGTCCTAACGGTATACGTAAACTCTTAATTTTTCGAAAGTTCGTCCGACAGCTTTGCTTCTAGCTAGATTAATTTAAAGCAACTTCACTGGACGATTTGACCAAATCTATTGCTTAACCACTCTGCCAGTGAAGAAAAGAGAAATGGGACAGTTACAGAGGTGAAACATTCACGGCGCTTAAGAGACCTAAGAAAATACGCCAAAAAGGTGCAAAATTAAGAGCTAGGCATATTCCCATAGGCGTGCGCACGGGGGAGGGGGCAGAGGGGGTGCCCCCCTTTGCCCCCCCCCCCCCCCCCCCCGTGTGCACAGGACTGTACTATGTACAATGATTTGCGTGTTAACACAAACAATACGAACAGTCGCGAACAGACATAGGCGCAAAAGAGTTCGTTTACTGTCATTATAAAAATAAAAACCCTTCCCCTCCTTCCACCCCACCCCTCCAAAAAAAAATGTAGCTGAAAATATGAAAGGAAGCGGCGTTAGAAGGGAGCGCTTCTCTTTACTTCTCTTTGTGGTCATCATTTCCTTTTGGTACTCGTATAATTTGTCATCAACCCTAATTTAGAATACTATGACTCAAAAAATGCAGTTACCTTATTTAACCCCTCATTTGCTCCTCCAGTGCATTTATTCTGCGCTTGAATTAGCTTCACTCAGGCCTTGCTATTTAGAGAGAACTCCGTCGAACTCTCGTTTGTCTGCACTATCACGTACGCTATTAAGCGGTGCTCGTCCTCTCAAACTACTAATAATGGTTATAAGGGCAACCAAGAAACGCACCAAAAAGCCTAAATATAGAGTTTCGGAGCAAGACAACGCAATGAATCAGCGCTCACGCCCACGCCCATTACAGCACGTTTGAAAGGGTTGCATTATCCAGTCGGGGACTGAGACGGTAAAGAAAACTCTATTGATGAACATGTTTTACGCCAGCGAGCACTATTGCTGCTCACATTCAGACCACGGCAGACAAAAACGTCGAACAGGTTCTATAGGGCGAACGTTAAGACGTGACTTTTTTGAAGAAATAGGAACGCCCGAGAAAAACACGCCTTCTTTTCGCGCCCTTATTTCTCTTTAGCTTGAAATGGGCGAAGCGGAAAATCAAAGTTGCATTCAAACAGCATTGAATTCAGAGAGCATCTGCGCTAAGCCAACACAGAGCTTTTGAATGTGAGCGCCTTTCACTTCCTGTGTGTAGAATTCAAACTATGGCTACTATAAATACGCTTTGTTTCTACAGTGCAGCCCGAGATATGTATAAATTATTATAAACAAAGTTTGCTACACTACTGCAGTACGAGATCGCTTGACGTACTCGCGTTGTTTGTGAAGAAAGTGTCGACAAGGAATAAAAGTTATTTTTGACAATTTTATAGCTAGAGCACAAATATTGTACGAGCGAGTCTACGAATGAAAAGTGGGATGATTTTCAAAAATATCCAGCAGAACAACCCACTTCAATAATTTTACCAAAGTGTGCAGTGTTTCAACATAATGTATTCAGTGGACATTTTATTTGCACCAGAACTCTGGAAGCGAGGAGGTGTAAAAAAAAAAGCACCTTTACAACAGGCAGTGGCAAAAGACAATTGGTATTCTGAGTATTAATAGCACGACGTACTCAGCCGTGTACACTTAGTCTTAATAGCCTTTGTATGCAATTATTTTCAGAGATGAGCTTCCCATTGCTTCAGCAGGGAATATCATGCATTTGTGGCACAGTACTGTTGTCATTTCTGAGATTAACCTCGCACCATTATGCAACATTTAACTAGAAATGCTTGCAGCGAGCACTACATTCAACCACTTTGCGCAAAAGGGCACTTTGTACATTCTAAAGTGTGTACGGCGAGAGCGTGTGGCCATTCGACTGACTATACCATGTCTTTTTTCTTTTACACTCTCAGTACACACAAACTGAATGTGTGCGTGTTTTCTTGTTTAATTTTTTACCGCGAATCGCACCGAGAAGCGAGACTAATCTTCCTCCGTTCGCATGCGTTCGTATTTTCTCGCGCTTTGCGCATCGTACAAACGCCATCCGCGTTCCAGCGCTTAAATTGACGGACCCTTTGTAAATTCCAGAGTGTGTTCCGCGAACTCCTGTGTCCATTGAGACGGCGTCGGTCAGAATGATTCCAAACGCTGGGCACAGCGACGCTACGCAAGCAAAGCGCGAGAACTGTACAGTCCGACGCGACCGGCGTCCGTTTGCGCACCCCGGCGGCCACCTGGCTCCGTGCCAGGGCTCGGACAGACGGACGGCACGGACAGACGGGCTGACGGACGGACGGACACGGATGGACGGACGGATGGACGGACGGACTGATGGACGGACACGGATGGATGGACGGACAGACGGACGCCGGACGGACGTGAGCATGATACATTAAAGGCTTTCGCCTTAATAAACCTTCAGCTTCCACGATTAAGGTGCTAGTGACATTAGTAGGGTTCATGACGACGAGTCAATCAGTGTGGGCCAGTGATCATTTCCTAGGTTCGATGTGTGACATAAGGCGTTGCATTAAATGGTTACTCACTGATTATTCGTACAGCTAAATCTTAAAAGAGATCGAATCTTTAATTTACGCAATGCTTCCCAGATTCACCAAGCTTAAGAGAAAGTAGTTTGAAAAGTCGGAAATATAGACAAAGTGATTCTAGTGTAGGGTAAGGTGGGGCAAAATGAGACAAAAATTTGAAAATAGTGAATATTTATTTTTATTTCACTCTTTACCCTTAAACGACAATGCAGAAACTTTCCTTTGGGTACAAGGTATGTGCTACATAAATATGACCATGTTGCAACTGCTAAAAAGTTTATTTTAAAAAGAAATAAAAAAAATGCACCAGTTGTCTCATTTTGCCCCAACCTGCGGGGCAAAACGAGACAGTGTGAAAAAAAATTTATCCCTTCAGTTTTTGCGGTAGAAGCACTTGAAATTAACTCCGTGGGCCCTCACGCAGCCTTCATGACCGCAGTCCTTGCCCTCCACGCATTGAATCCAGACAGAATCCGGTGCTGTTTTGCTCCAAAACTTGCAGATCAAACACCACCAGTCTTTCTTTGTGCTATTGTTGTATTTTGTTGAAAGCTTGCACTTCATTGGATTATTCAGCAATTGGACGCTAGATATAATCTGACGCATCTTCTTCGCCTCCTTTTGCCGTTTTGGTGCAGAACTGCACGGGCGTTTCGTGGCTTTCAGCTTCGTCAGCCGGGCTTCGTGAGGCGATGAATTTAAAACTGTGCTAGATTCGAATTTTCTAGCACAAATTTGGTATTGAAGGAAAACTCGATGGCGAGACGTATTTGTAAACGGCTTGACTTGAAGATTCTTCAAAATTTGTGTTCGCCTCTTGAGAGCATCCTTGGGAACGCGGAAAAATCTCGATGCAGCACGAACGGAGTGGGTGTCCTGAACAGCAGTCAGTGCTATTTCACGTCGTTTTCCTCCCAGGAAGCTTTATATGATATTCTCTTGTGCGTCCGAACCTTCCTAAACAATAAAATATAATATATAATGAGTGTAAGTAAATGGTTCACTTAATGAGACACTCTCTAAGGCAATCAATGCCTTTTTGTCGCGTTTTGCCCCCCCTCACATGCCCAAATTAAAAAAAAATTCCGCTTTGGCCCCACCCACCAATTGAACTGAAATTTTGGTGGTATGTAGCTAGTAGTATATAGTAACATTATAAATACTTACGTTGTTGTACTGACGCTAGAGTAGCTTCATGCACGGATCCGAAAATTTGGCCGAGAAGAATTTCGCCCCTTTTTGACGGGTCACGAACACACTGACACCAGCCGCGTAATTTTTCCCACGTGAACGCTGTGAGCAATCACCAACTTTTACGCATCAAAAGGTGGACAACTACCAGCACCTCTCACTAAAATATAGAAACAAAGAAAAGTGCTTTCTGTTTTAGCTATAGAGGTCGGCAAAGCCAAAATGTCGCGTTTTGCCCCGTGTCTCATTTTGCCCCGCCTTACCCTATAAGGAGATTGCATGAAACAAGGAAAACATACAGCATAGAAAAATGAAGGAAACGAGGGCTTTGATTGGTGCTTGGCCACAACCGTACCGAGTGACAGAAGGTACGGTCACATAATTTAGAGGTGAAGTAATCGAACAAGCAGGTATGGAAGTGTCTAAAAGATGTGCTTCGGGAAGATCGGTAAGATCGGTGTGCGTACATATATTCATTCGTTCACTGAACTCGTTCACTGTTCCATGAACGCTTCCCTGTTCAGTATGCCTAAAGGTGCTTTATGAGGTCCTAGGAAATGTGCTTGACAAAAGTAGTAGGGATTTATTCAAGAGAATGCAAACGTGAACATGAGTACGGAATAGAAAAAAAAATGCGTGTGTCGTCATTTTCGTTCCCACTACTGCGCTCGTTTGCGCATTGCCCTTAAATAAAGCAGTCCACCTGCTTTCATTCACGTGGTCATGGCAACTGAAGCCAACTACGCGCCCTGATGCAATAACGAAATGTCCTTTGCGAGATTCTAAGGAGATTGCCTTGCCGGTACACGACTCGGCTCAGCAAATCACGTCCCTGAAGCTAGCGGTACTACCGGTGATTCGCGGTACAAAACCAGCAAATATCGCAACGAATGTCCACAACAGCAAGAAATGTCGAGACGGTGGAAACCAATTTGGGAAGAGCCAGAACCTTGACGAAAAAAAAAAGCAAAAAAAAGGGTGGAAGCTCGCGTGCGTGCCTCTTGTCTGTAGTGGTGTTGATGGAAAAAGATCTGGAAATAAGATGTTACGACTACCCCTTTACGATGTTGCACGGCCTCCGTGACTCATTCTTTGCATCGCCCCTTCATTGCATTTATTCTGCCATATTGTTACGTTGATTGGCTTTTTTTTTTTTTTTTACTGGATGCACCATTCTTCGGTAGCGTTACTTCCTCAAAAATTCAATATGCTTGTTCCTGAGGTGTCGTCTGCGCTGCTGCAAGCAATTGCCTTTTATGTGCATCCAAATTTTGTTATTCGGTTTACCTTTCTTTTTTTTCTTTTTTAACTCGAAATTGCATCTCGCTTGTACTTACGCTCTCTCCTCGCTATGCCCACTAAGTTATGAAATAGCGCACTTCAATGCAAAAGATTACGCAGTCAAAATTACATTATGAAATACTTCGCATGCCAGTTATGAATAGATCGCAATCATAACACTTTTAAGAGAATTTTTTGTTTAGCCTTGGAAAAACGAAGATATCAGAGCAAGCGCAAAAACCTCGTTCGCCAAACATCACGCGAGATATGAAAGTCATTTAAATTCGCGCTTTTTCTTACCTGTTGGAAGTGAACCGTGCGGAACAAAGCAGCCCGTGATCGCGACTGCACAACCCAGCGGCGTTTACCAAACGCAATCACCCGAAACTTTTGCGCGCGTTCTACTGAATATAAGTTTCTCTCTTTCGTCAGAAAGTTTCTCTTGTATGTTGAGGGAAAGCTTACCAGGACAGTTTTTAAGGGCTCCCATGTCTGGCCTAAACTTCGTGATGTACGCGGAAGTCATAACAAGTAGCTATGGCCCACTGAAGCACAAAGAAAAAAGAACGCGAATAATTGGTTCTATTATTTATGTATACGTAGAAGACCGGAGGATTGGGCGTGTTGGCACAACATGATTATGAGTGCAAATCAGCGCAACCGACAGGAGGGGACAACACAGAGCGCTGATATAAATTGTTGGAAGTTCAGCACTCTGTGCCCTCTCTTCTGTCCCCTCCATTTGGTTGCGCTGATTTGCAGTGATAATTATATATACTCGTGGATAAATAATATTATACACATACACAGTATTAACACCTCGCGCGAGCCTCTACGTCGTTCTTCTCGTCTTCTCAAGCATGGCCTCAGTGTATTTTTATTAGAATTAACATCTACTGTTTAGTAGGAATATAATTGGAAGAACTGTCGTGACTCGCTACTGAGAAATATTTTCCCCTGAAGATCGGTGCAGGCGTCGATCGCGTAGCTTTCCGAACCAGTCAGAGCCTTAACATCATCCTTCACGGTTTTCACCACGACAGTCACTACTATCATGCTTAACGTGTAAAACTTTTTCCTCTCTCTCGCTCTCTGGATGTTGGAGTCGTTCTGATCTATCGGCGGCCCTTCATTAACTCTTAACGTCGCTTAGCCATTTATTCTTCATACGAAGGAGTACTGGCACAAAATCTGCATTGCTGCTTTTGTTAGCACACGCCTTTTGTATCACTGACCCGATTGGCAGGCCAATCGGGTCAGTGATACAAGAGGCGTGTGCTAATTTGTTGCATTGAATAACCTTCGTAATGCATTAGTACATTTTGATCTGCTTACATGGGCATGAAGTGGGGTTGCATGCATTAAGTGTGACATCCCTGTACGTATGAGCTTGCGGGATATATTCCTAAACTTGCCCGTCAGGTGCTATTTCCCTCACTAGAAACTTTAAATGGACCAGAAAGTGGTGCGAATTGCTTTCCTGGTAACTAACTATGATATCCTGCAATGACGGGGAACAATAATCAATATGACTGAGGAGATACTTATCTGTCGAGGCCCCATAACGCGCACACGTAGAAACGCGAGAAAAGTTCTAATTTTGCCGTGGTGGTAAAAGTGCACTGCTCGTTTAGCGTAGCCTTGCTAAGCCATTCTGCAAATAATTTGCCTGGTGCCAAGAGGGATGCGCAAAAGGGTCTAACGAGTTTACCCTATCTTAACTATCTCGCTAACATCTTGAACAAATATTAGCGTGACAAAAACGAGGACGAGAAAAGAAGAGACAGACTACAGCGCTTACAGTTCTGATGCAACATATCTCGCTAAATGGCCTAAACTGAGCTCCAGTCGCTGTTGCAAAAGGTTGCGCAAAGAATTTCACGTCTCTTTGCATGCCTGCTTCACTTACGTCTAAACGCACTTAGGTAGTCGCTCTAAGAAAAAATGGAACTTCAACTAAATATAAAATGACTCATCTATTTCATTTTAAAGTCGCCTTTATTTTGTGAATTACGTCTCATCTTCCGTTTGCGTGCTACGTTTAGGTTAATGTTGTTTTTTTTTCTGTTTTTTGTAACTCCGCATTGGTATTTGCGGTTGGTGTGAACATTTACATTCTCCACTTTTCTTAATAGAGAACTAGAGGGAATGCAGGCACTGCGTACGTGGTTTCGTGTAGTAATTTTTACAATGACTTCCATACTGGCAGGGGCCCTAACCACTTTCTGCGTGTCACAAGAACAGCTGCAGGCCATATCAGATTGAACATGACGACTCAAAGTAGTTGTTAAGGAGTTCGGAGCTACACATTAATGCGTATTAAGTGATCATCTCAAGAGGGAGACAAGAATGCTAGTAGAAACTAAGCAAATGTAGTTGCTAATAATAAATGCCTCGGGTTTCACTTGCCCAAACCACCATATGACTACTGCATGAGGCACGCCGCAGGGGATGTCTCCGGAGATTTCGACAACCTGGTGTTCTTTAACGTGCCCCTAAATGTAACTACACGGGGCTCCAGTATTCGCCTACATTGAAATGCAACCGCAGTGGCCGGGATCGAACCTACGTCTGTCCGTTGAGCAGCCGAGCACCGTAACCACTTTACCACTGCGGCAGCTCGAAAATGTATGAACTAAATAAACGCAATCTTCACAATGCTTACCAAAACCATCTTCATTAGCATTAGAATTTACATTAACCTTTGTATGCTACATAGGTACACTTACTTACCTTTTATTTATTTATTTATTTATTTATTTATTTATTTATTTATTTATTTATTTATTCATTCATTCATTCATTCATTCATTCATTCATTTAGCACAAATATATATATATTTTTTTTTTGTGCAAGCCTCACTGTAAACAAATATCGCTCTTGCTGGTATTACGCCAAAGAAGGAGTCATCTGCAGGAGTCAAAGCCAAGTGTATTTTGACAATATTGAAGACACTCGTAAGCATCCAACTGATAATGTCATTGTTATAACGTTTATTTCTCTGGAATAGTCAAAAGAAAGAGAAAAGATACAATGTCCGATGGCTTGAGAGAAATAGTATGGCTTTGACAAAATTTATACTAGAATTGACTGGCTTGTTCAGAAAAGTTGCTTGCCGTTGCATAATGAACACTGCAAAAGGTTTTTCTGAGGGGCCTCCGATGCCGCTTTAGAAAATAAGTCATAAGATGCGGTGGCTAATTTTTTACAGTCGTGAAAAAGGAGGAGTGGAGCCAAGATGTAAGATCTGGTCATATGCCTCTGGCTTTCCTAAATGGCCATTGACAACTCTCGATTGGCCATCAACGCGGACTAAGGGAACATAAGTGACATAAACTATACAATCCACCAGTGGGTAAAAGCTCATATGAAAACACTTTATTATTTTTTTTGTGATCACGGGTGCTCCATTCGCACCGATTTCTGAAAATGTAAACGGCGCTTATGAAGAATTAAACACGTGTCGCCTCATTGAAACTTTTTAACTTTTTATTGTTTTTTGAAAAAGCACACACTTACTTTACGAAGATAAGTTTCCTCTGTGTAGGTGGTACGCGATGTCGTTGCTGGATAAGCTCAACAACACAAAACTCCCGTCTAAAGAGTAAAAAGAAAACGGGACGCGATGTTGTCACTGGTCCAAAACATGTGCGAGTCCTTGAGGACGGTCCAGCGATCCTACAAAAGGCGCGCGCTGTCCCGTGGTCCGTACAGTAGCCGGCACCGCTCGGAGTTTGCACGCATCTGAGAGCCCGAGAAGACGCAGCAACTGCGGCCGCGGCTCGCACCGGGGGCTCCCGCTCACTCTTGCCCACAACCCTCCCCCCCTTCATCTCGCGCACACTCACTCAGAGCCGGGAGGTGGCGCTTCCATCAGAATGAGTGGAACCCCGTCACTTCATCTTCGCGCTCGATCCACATCACACAAAGTGTTAAGCGCTTCTGTCAAACAGGTTTCATGCAGGTGTCAGACGTCTGGTTTTGGCAGAGTGGGTAAGGGAACAAACGAGTTGTAAGGATGTCTTAGTCGATATCAAGAAGAGAAATCCCGGATACAGATCGAGCAGTGAGTCTTAGTCTGAATGAATCCGGGTGAGCAATATTTTGGTGAGTTTGAGTCCGATTGAGGCCTAAGCGCAAAATATATTGCTTGACTGAGTGTGAGCGAACGACGCTTTTTTTTGACGATCTGATGGGCAGGGCATGTAGAGCGAAGGCAAGATAACAGCTATAGTCATTAAGAGTAACGGACTAGATTCCGAGAGAAGGCAAGTGCACGAGGGGTAGCCAGAAGGTTAAGTGGGGCAGATTAAAAAGTTCGCTGGGACAACCAGGCCTCAGCAAGCATATGACCGTGTTCATTGGCAAAACATGGTAGACGCCGTTTGCACTCAGGGGCGTAGTCAGGCTGATATTGATGACGGTAGTGATGGTTGCCGTGCGTATAATAATGATGGGTACAATAATAATAATAATAATAATAATAATAATAATAATAATAATAATAATAATAATAATAATAATAATAATAATAATAATAATAAGCACCGAGGGCTAAGAGCTTCTCAAGCTGCCTATAGCAGCTTTTTTCTTGGCCCCTGCCATTGTGTAACAATGTTTACAATGGAAACAAATAAAGAAATGAAAGAAATGAAATGGTAATATTGAGTATGATGATTAAACAGCACACGACTACTAACTGCGGGAATACACTTCATTTGGTCAGATGTCACTCTAAATGTGGTGCTAACAGAAGAAATTGTATTATTTTCGCATTAAAAGGAAGCAAATGCTGACTAATTACCTTTAGTAGTAAGTGTGGGAAATGCGTTAGATTGCTTGGTGTACTCTCAACCGGGAAGCTTACATCGATCACAGTGAAAATCTCGAGTGCGACATTTAGGTAACAGCGGCACCGGGTCATATCTTGTGACATGTGTTACGTGAGGCACTGTGTAGTATACTCTTTATGTCTTAAAATTATCTTCGTGCCTGTGACGTGAACTAGCAGTGCTGGTGTGCGGTGTCAGGTGGTGAGGTCACTTGCGCAAGCCACCTCCACAAGTCAACAAAACAGTCAGAATCAGAATCATTTTATTTCACGACAAAAAAAAAAAGAAAAAGCAATGTTTTTTTATACCATCACTTTCTTGAGGATATATTCACATTTCATATCTATTACCCTGCACTATTTTCTAATCTATTCTATGTTAGGGTGTAAAACTATGCGTGTGAGTTTTGCACGATCCGAGGTAAAAGCCGCGATGAAGACGAAAGACAGAGAGAAAGGCGCCCTGTGTGTCTCTGTCCTTCCTTGTCCGTCGTCGTCTTCACACCTTTTACCTCGGATCATGCTAATCCTTTGCTTTTCACTCCTTTACCTCCATTCTCTCAGCACTGATGGCCATTCAGGTTCGATAAAACGAAGCTTTAGACGGTGACACTGCGTTCAGTAGTAATTTTAAAGGCAAAAGCATTAGGCGCCTCATTCAACGTAAAATTTGACCGCGGGTGTCGGCGGCGTCAGCGTCCCACGGCGTCGGAGACGAGTGATCAAAAAAATCATCATCACGTGATGAGGTCATTATATGACGTCACAGATTCCCAAAATTTGTGCCTTCGTTATGACGTCATCGTGACGTCCCTGTGACGTCCCGTGGCGTCCCGACACATGATGCCATCATCACGTGACATCGTAGATTTGTCAAAGGCGGTCCAATCAAGGAGGCAATGCAAAACCAGGCGAGGTGCCTCCGATCATTGAGGCAGTACAAAACCACGTTAGGGGCAGAAAGCTTTCGAAGGGTTGCGGGGAAGCATCAATACATCGTCTGAGAACAAAAAGATGACTTTCGCCTTCAAGTCATCTTAAGTGATAAAACCATATGAGCTTTTCTTTCTCTTTTCTATGCTTACTACATTTGCGCTATGATACAATCATTCACATACCTGAATCTACACCAGTGGAAACTCAAAACAAAATTCTTGCTTCAGTCACATTTATTCAGTGTACTACTGCTACTATTCTACTACCACTACTAAGAGTAGTAGTAGTAGTAGTAGTAGTAGTATTGGTACTAAGCAGTGATAAAATTACTAGTAGTAGTAGCAACGATAGAAGTAGATGACCAATTTATAGTACCGTGACGAGAAAACGGGAAAGAAGCCGCTAGGCCATTCAGTGCCGAGAACACATATTTGAAAGAAAAACTGCGCAGACCCTTGCTTGATCGCTACAATATTTTAGGAGCATCATACAGATGTTAGGGTCAGCCACAACCGTCGGTTGTCCCATGTGCCACATCATTCATATATCTAACAGCCTGCTATGATTTTTGGCTCTACTTCCATCAAAGTAAACCGAAAACAAAACAGTTGTATCAGCGGCAGTAATTGAAGAAGCCGAGCATAAATCATCTTGTCGAGATGAGTAATTAAGTTGGATTTATCCAGCCCACAACATATATTTAAAAACACAGTGTTGAAGAATGTTGCACAGGAAGCAAATTACATTTTTCATGCTCTTAGGTGCCAGTATAGCCAATTCGGCATGCCAAAAGAGTTCACCGGAATAACGTCTCAGACAGATTTCTGACTTCAATTTTTCATTGCGCTCAAAATCTAGTCACTGATCATAGCTTTGTTCTGACGACATTTCGCGGATTTACCCGTGCATTTTTTTAATGTCTCTCTTTTGTGCGGTTCCTGTACTTTCCAAGACACAATCTCACTTTTCTTTTTTTGAGCACCAGATTAAATAAGTAATGACATATTGGCGGCTACCGGCGCTCCCAACTCGGAATACTGGATAAATAACTA
>JALIZH010032971.1:40000-77500 GCA_030522465.1 Rhipicephalus appendiculatus
GCCATTGCCATCAGCGTTGAACAGATAAGTGAAAGCACAAGCACGCATAGCGATCCGCCGATGAAGAAACCTGCTTGTAGTAACTGGCGTGGTTCACTTTCGCTGCTGCATTGCGATATGCTAGAGGCCCGCGTACTGTGCTATGTCAGTGCACGTTAAAAAACATAAGATGGTCCAAATTTCTGGAGCCCTCGACTACAGCCTCCCTCATGTCCTCTGTGAATGCAGGCTATACGAACCAGAGAGACAGTCTCTAAAGGCGGCCTTAAAACTCCAACGGGACTCTAACTTGGAGTTAAGACACATTCTGGGCCCATGGCGAACCAGCTCCAGTGCATTACGCGCCACAAAAGCGCTGCTCAATTTCTTGCGGGCCACGAGCCTGACTGAAACTTTGTAAATAGTGTACTCTACGTGTGTGTGTGTATGTGTGTGTGTGGTGCCATGTGTATATCAGTGTAAATATCATAATCACCACCCAGCCCCTGGAGTAGCATGTCAGGCGAAAAGCCAGGCAAACATCTCCAGCTCTTCATTAAAATATTTCTCTCTCTCTCTCCCTCATAATCATATCGTTGTTTTTGGGACGCAAAAAAACAGATAATAATAATAATAATAATAATAATAATAATAATAATAATAATAATAATAATAATAATAATAATAATAATAATAATAATAATAATAATAATAATCAATTCATCAATCAATCATTTATTTAACGTGCCCAGGAACAACCATAAGGTGTTTGTGCAGGCGCACGCAGAATTAAAAAAAAGATAAACAATACAATGCAGACAGTCTTCAGAAAGAGACAGCAAATAAAAAGAGCGAAAACGCATAGGCAAAAAGAAATGAACGCAAAGGGGAAAGAATAAAAAGACAACACGAGAATCATGGAATGGGAGTGAAAAGTAATGTGGAATATACACAACTATGCAGAAGGCTTCCTGAAAGACGAAAAAGGGAAGAATTTATACATTGTGCAAAACTATGTTAAGACAGTGCATAGCTCGGATAAAAACAATGACTGTGGACAATGAAAAACATCAAGATCAAGAAAGTTAACATTATAGAGACTTTGTATTCCGTGAACGGTAGAGTGTTGGAAGAAGCTGGCAGGTACATGAAACGGTCGATTTTCTCTGGTTAACTTACGCGGTATTCGAAAATTAATAGAACTGAGAAGTAAAGGGCAGGATATCGTACCATGAACTAGCTTGAATGCGTCTTCTTCGCCGTCTTTCATTGCATAGATTTTTGCTCATGTTACTCGCGCCGAACATGGGCTCGCAGTATATTTTGACAAAAGAATAATAATAATAACCATATCTAAGCACGACAGATATCCGGCTTCCATTGATCGGCTGCTTGGATGAAAAGTGCCAATTATTCGCGAAGTAGCGTTGCTATTATTCACCAGTAAGCTTGGCTACCTGCTTCTTGTATATCTGTGTTTGTGCAGCATTTGTTTGTGCAAACAGAAATGTTGCATTTAGACTGAGGCGCTTAAGGCAAAATATGCAAGTGCCATAGTGACGACAACTCGGCGATCTTTTATGTTAAGTGCGGGATTTTTGTTTTGGGAGGTCATTTATGCATAGCTCGGCACACTCACTCATGAGTGCACTCAACTCACACTCACTCACACTCATTTGAACGTGGTGAGTTGAGTATGAGTGAGTACTCATGCGTGTGAGTGGACGTGAGTGTGAACGTGAGTGAGAACTCATGAGTGTGAGTGGTCGTGAGTGAGTACTCGTGAGTGTGAGTGGACGTGAGTGTGAACGTGAGTGAGTACTCATGAGTGTGAGTGGAGGTGAGTGTGAACGTGAGTGAGTGCTCATGAGTGTGAGTGGACGTGAGTGTGAACGTGAGTGAGTGCGAAGGCTGAAAAAATTGTGGTGAGTGAGTTTGAGTGAGTACTCCCTTAAAGTGCCGACCTATGCATTTTTGTTTTGTGAACTTTCCACTCGAGTGGACACTTTTTTGTATTAAGGAACTGGGAATATGTGCTTGGGTGTTCGTCCATGTGCCATTTAGTTTAGTTCTGAGCTGGTTCACTACTTCGCGATGGCAACTATTATGCAAGAGAAGGGGGAGTAGCCGGCGCCAAATTTTAATAATATCTGTGGTTGTACGTCCCAAAACCACGCTATGATTATGAGAGACGCCGTAGTGGAGGAATCCGGAAATTTTGACCATCTGGTGTTTTTTAACGTGCACTGACATCGCACAATACACGGTCTCTACCATGTCGCCTCCATCTAAATGCGACCGCCGCGGCCGGGATCGAACCCGCGACCTTCGGGTCAGCAGCCGAGTACCGTAACCACAGTTCCCCCCGAGGCGAACCCGGCGCCAAATGTTGTCACCAACTTCTTTCTTCCGACAAATGGGGATTATTAACAGAAACAGGCCCTGCAACACTGTTTTTCAGCATGTTCAGAAAACGTGAGCTAGAAGTGAGCTAGAATTTTCAAAGTGAGCTAGAAATCATTCCTACTTCTTTCTACAAATGATGCCGTATACCCAAATGACCTCGCCATATACCCAAATTCTTGGTCATTGGCTGAGTTGAGTATCGTGAGCTGCATACTTACCAAGTACCGCCACGGGAGGCCATCGCATGCCTGCGCGCGCGATCGCGATCACACTGAATGTAACCCGCGCGTTCGAAGACGAAGCAAAAAAAAATCACAGCATATCCGCGGAGTGAATGATGATGAGTGGGCGAAGCTCCGGAGGTACAGGGGGGGTCAAAAGTTCCCAGGCCACGCTGCCATAGAAATACATGGGATTGTGGCCTGGGAACTTTGACCCCCCTGTACATCATCAAAGACGTGATGGTGGTTGGTTGCATGTGGTCAAACGATATGCATGTGAGACCATATCGCGATGCCATGTGTTGTATGGCATCGCGATCGTCATCGTCATCAGCGTCATCGTTATGACGCATAGTGGGTACATTCCATGTGGTGTGCCGTGATGGCAGCGTCATCGTCATCACACAGGGAGATACTGCTGGTTACGCAGGTGGCTACTACGTACTACAAACTACAAGGGACGCACGACCCACGGCAAAGACGTGATGGTGGTTGGTTGCATGTGGTCAAACGATGTGCATGTGAGACCATATCGCGATGCCATGTGTTGTATGGCATCGCGATCGTCATCGTCATCACGCAGGTGGCTACTACGTACTACAAACTACAAGGGGCGCACGACCCACGGCATTAGGAGCTTCGCCCCTAAAAAAAAGTTTTCAAGGTCATGACGTGCGCGTAACGTTACTTCTTCACCCCGTGCCGTCCCTCTCTGCTTAGCTTCCACCGCGCTCGTCAGGACGAGAGAAGAGTGAAAGCAATTACAGCGTGCCACAAATCTGTAACTGCACTCGTACTTGACGGATTCTACAAATTTTTACGACAGTCGATTTCCGAGGCAATAAACTCCTTCAATGAAACAATTCAATGGTTACTTGGAAAAGTGTTGCAGGGCCCCTTCAACGAAATTCGTAGCTGGGCTATTTGGTTCATAGGCTTAAATACTGCATAAAGTGGATTCGACACAGGACAAATAAAGGAAGAACGTCCTGTGCATCAGTGTTCTTTCCTTTTTATCCTGTGTCGAGTCCGCGCTATCCAGTACTTAAGTCTATTATTAAGTCTGTCTAACATATTTGGAAGTTCTTTTTTCGGCACTCTGAAACGGGGACACTCTCAGGGAAGATGGGCGACCATTTCTTCGCAGGAGCAGTTATCGCATGCAGGGTCGCTGGCCATTCAAATCTGAAAAGAGTAGGCATTAATGAAGGCCACACCAGGCCACAGGCGGCACAGAAGCGTCTCCTCAGCTCCAGACATTCCTGACGGATGATGGAGCTGGAGATTTCGATCCAAACTCTAGCTCCATCATTCCCGCTTTCCTCCTTCCCGATCATAGTGCAGCCAGTCGGTCCAACAACAGGCTGCTCTCCCTGTCTTTCTGCCTGTTCCTTCCTTCCTTCCTTCCTTCCTTCCTTCCTTCCTTCCTTCCTACCTACCTACCACCTACCTACCTACCTACCTACCTACCTACCTACCTACCTACCTACCTACCTACCTACCTACCTACCTACCTCCTGCCTGCCTGCCTGCCTGCCTGCCTGCCTGCCTGCCTGCCTGCCTGCCTGCCTGCCTGCCTGCCTGCCTGCCTGCCTGCCTGCCTGCCTGCCTGCCTGCCTGCCTGCCTGCCTGCCTGCCTGCCTGCCTGCCTGCCTGCCTGCCTGCCTGCCTGCCTGCCTGCCTGCCTGCCTGCCTGCCTGCCTGCCTGCCTGCCTGCCTGCCTGCCCTGCCTGCCTGCCTGCCTGCCTGCCTGCCTGCCTGCCTGCCTGCCTGCCTGCCTGCCTGCCTGCCTGCCTGCCTGCCTGCCTGCCTGCCTGCCTGCCTGCCTGCCTGCCTGCCTGCCTGCCTGCCTGCCTGCCTGCCTGCCTGCCTGCCTGCCTGCCTGCCTGCCTGCCTGCCTGCCTGCCTGCCTGCCTGCCTGCCTGCCTGCCTACCTACGTACCTACCTACCTACCTACCTACCTACCTACCTACCTACCTACCTACCTACCTACCTTCCCTTCCTTCCCTTCCTTCCTTCCTTCCTTCCTTCCTTCCTTCCTCCCTTCCTTCCTTCAAGATAGGTATACGTGCATACAAGCTAGGCATGAACGAGGGAAAAAAAGACACGTGGCTTTTACCTCTCATACATTACCGCTGCGTAAGACGCGATGCTGATAGCAGCAACAGCGGGTCGCGTTAGGCCATCGAAGTCATTAGAGGACCTGATGGGCAGTTCCTCATTAGCGTCCATTCGTCGCCTGTCCATGCTGTCGGGAAGAGACCACGCGACACATTAAATTGCCAGAAAATGCTCCCTTGAGAGCATTTGCCCTTCGGTGGGTGTCTTGGGGCTCCGTTCCGGCCTACAGCACTTAGACGCAGAACAGATTGACGGTGCGAGGGCGCCTTTCACTTAATCGAAGTGCGAGCGGTCTCATTAGTTGTGCACCCTTCCTTGAAATTACGCCCGCTGAGCCTTCGTGTCAGGACGATCAACGCAAGTGTCTTAAGATGGAGTCGCTCAGCCCTCACGCTTTTTTGGGTGTGTTTTATCCGGCTCTAAGCAATTTGTTACTGTCAACGTGAAAACTTGCGAAAGTAATTTTGCTTATGTGTCACCCGGAGAAGATTGATGCACACCTGCCTCCTCTCTTCACTCCGTCGAATTACCTATACAAAAATTGAGCAATGGAAATCTAGTGCTTGTATTTAGCGGCGCTGCAATTATGACGCTGAGCACAAAATATCAATATGGGTAACCCATTTATTTGTATGCGACATTCTTTGGATTCGGGCTATCTTGACACCTTCTTCTTCAGCCCTTTTAACCGCAGAGCAGTTTAAGCCGCCGTTCCTGTGCAAATCGCGCGCAGAAACACGGGCGGGTACGTGGCACAGGCATTGGGACACTCCAACTACAAAGGACAACAGGTGAGAGTGAAAGCGAAGACATTGCAGTGAAAGAACGGAGTGAAAGAGTGATGACGAGCGATGTCGAAGGAGTTTCGAGTCTGGCGTGGGAGAGAATAAAGCCTAGTAAAACGAGGAGTGCTGAGGCAAGGAGCCGGGAGAGAGGGAGGCGAGCGTTAAGCGAAAACTCTGCTTCGCGAAGTGGAGAGGAGGAAGGAAAGGAGCAGGAGAGGAGAAGTGGAGAGGAGGGGAGAAGAAAGAAATAAAACGAAATAAAATTCCTTGCCGAGGTGGGATTCGAAACAGGATACCCGCGGTTCAAAGGCGAACGTTTTAACCACTCGGCTATCTAGGCACGCTAGCAAAACAAGCATTATGGGAACCATATGATCGCGTCGCTATGGGCGAGAGAATGAGAAAAAGATAGAGAGAAAGATACAGAAAGAAAGAAAAAGAAATAGAGAAAGAGAAAAATCAAAGAAAGCCTATCATAGCGATGTATATTATAATATAGTACAGAAAAGGAGTAGGAAAGGGGTGGTGAGGAGGAGAGAAAGAAGCAAGAGAGTGAGTAAAGCATAGCATATGTATGTATACTACGGTATAGCAAGTGGTGGGAAAGGGAAGTGATATGGAGGATGAAGAAAAAGATGGGGGGCAAAGCCAACAGCTCCGCTATTTCTACCGTCTTCTAACCTGTAGTGCGTAGCTCTGCCAACACAGTTCTTAAGCGTACGTACGTACTTTAAGCGTCATCAGAGCAACCGCGAGAACTGTTGGCACAAGGAAGTATGAAAGAGAGCGAACGCGGAGCGCTGTACGGAGACTGAGTGACTGTGGTAGTGGGGAGAGTGACAAGGGGCAAGTGGAGGATGGTATTACGGAAGTGGGAGGATTAAAGCGGAGGAGAGCAGCGACTGAGGAAACAGTACTGTATGAGGTACGGTTTGTCTGCCGTGGCTGAGAGGTGGCGCCAGAGTAGCTCGCCGTCATCCGTTCGCCGCACTTCTTCGGTAAGCTTTGATGTAGCGCTGAACGATACACGGACACGATAAAGCACGTATGGACTCCACACAGCGTCCATATGTGCCTTCTCGTGTCCGTGTGTCGTTTTGCGCTACATCAAAGTTTTTCAAATGAATCCCCAACAAGCCCACATTGCAACTCTCGTCGACCACATTCATCCGTAAAGTGAGCAGTGAGCGCGTCCGCTTAATGTCACACGGTCCCTCATGCGTTTGCCTACGACAACTCGAAGGCGAAAGCCGTCTTCTTTTCCCTCTCAGTAGACTGTATTCATACTCCCTCCCCCAAACCTTTCTGCACGCAGCGTGGTTTCGCAATTCCGCCGCGGTCAGAGGCAATCTGCCTCGTGCACCGGTATGGTGGCGCCACCGCTCGGCAAACTCGGTCGCACCCCCCATGCAAACCGCCATAGGATCCCATGCATTTTGAATGAAGTTTGCGCATCCGTTGTGCAAAAACAAACGAGCGCCATCTCTCGAAAATATTTCACACCGACGACTAGACGCCTCCTCGCTTCCACCGCCTTCGTTTCCTTCAAGTCAATTCCTCTCTCCCCCTTTTTTTTATTTCTTTCGGTTGCCGTGGGAGCGCGCCGAGCGCGCGCTGTGCGGAGGTGCGGTCACCAGCGTACCGAACATGACCGGGTGGGCTCGTCGCTTCCGTCGTGTCTTTCTTGGATGTTGCGAAGTTAAAATTGTGTAATGGTGGTGGCCACACGTCAGACGGTCAGCCCTGACTTCTCTCAGCTGCCATCGCATCAACGGAAATGCTTCAGATCCTTCAGTCGTGCACTTTTGTTCGTTGGCTGTACAAGATGGCCTCCTACAAGACGGCGTTTTTCTTTGACAGTCAATTATGAGTGTAGTTTTCGGCGTAGCAGCGGTTTGATGACCCGAGAAGGGGAACAGGTGCTACATCGTGGGAACCGCTGATATGACGGCAACCTTTACGACGTTACTGTACGCGCACGATTGTGCTACAGTTGAAACCGCCACCGTGGTTGAAACACCACGCCTGGCTTCGCGCGTCTGCTTCATAGCACTGTGTGGTAGCAAGTGGGTTGTTCTGTTGCGTCGGTTAATATTGAATTGCAGTTGGAATACAGTTTTACAAAGGTAAGTGAGGCTGTAAGTAGTCGTCCTTCTTAATGCTCGCTAGACCACGAACATTACTTCTAGAATCGCATTTTATGTGGAGTTTCACGTACCAAAAGAGAATCTAGCATACGAGAATCTAGCTACACGCGCACACATTTCCTATATAAATCTGAGTAATGCGGCGCGTGCGCATTTCCTATATAAACCTGAGTAATCTTCTGCGTAATTTAAAGCACATGTGATAGAGGATCGTGGCTTCGACGGTGAACGTGATTAGATTTTCAGAAATATGTGGTTGTAATGCAGTTCGAAGTTCCTCAATTTTTTGTACGGTCTGTGAAATAATAATACAAAAAAACAGTGCGAATGATTGTGGGTCATTTACTATAGTACTTTCACACATTATTATGCAGCTGTGTGGCGGCTGTTACAACGTCAAGTTAGCTAACCGTTTTTTTTTTCTTTTGGCCGTATAGTTAAGTGCTGTAGAAAGATGAAAACGTGTGTCTTTTTATACGTTTCCTAAGCAAGCATACAACCGCGATGTACATTGTTGTTGTGCTGTTTAGAGTGTTCAATAAAACAAGAAGTCTGTTTTATGTTGCAACAGTTTTTTATTTCGTCTGTGTTAGCAGATCACGCGAACAACTTCAACGCATGCACGTTAGAAACGCATGTTTTGCATCACGCACGTGAATATTAAACGGGCCTGTCATTTTCAAACAAATAACATAGAACAATCGACGTAACAAACGTCACGGCTGTCTAGTGGAGCAGCGTCGGCAGTGCAAATATCAAACCAGAATGTAAATTGAATAAAAAGAACAAACGGTTAGTAGCGGGCGCTTTGCGCAAGGCGCCTATGAGCCGCGCGTTGCCGCGTCGGCCGAGTTTCGCCACCGTTCGCCGTTGGTGGCGCCACCTGTACAGCTCAAAGCAGCAGCGCACGAGGCGGATATATATAAGTGGCTGTTTATTAGAGGAAAAGAAATCGAAGACGCTTCTTTCTGTCTCCCTTATCGGGGACACGGCTAAGCGCCTTGCGGGGAGGGGAAGGGGGGATTAAAAGGGATAGAGGAAGAGAGAGTGAGGAGGAGAGGAGATAGGGTAGTAGGAGAGGAGGTCATCCACCCTGGCATGGGCAGGAGGCCGACGCATCCCGATCAAATAAGATGGAGGTTAGCGGGTCCCGCAAACTCCAGGAAAGCCCGCAGGGCTGGCAGTGGTGACCGCGCAGGGAAGAGAATGTCCTCCACGGATGTCGCTGGAAGCCCAAGATGTTGGAATCGGCTCACCAGTCTGCGTCGCTCGGCGGCTAACGCCGGGCAGGAGCAGATGATGTGCTAGCGGCAAGGCGGATAGAGGTTTTCTGCACCTCGCGACTTTTCTCTTCTCCTCTCTCTAACTTCTATTCCCCTTACCACCTTCTCCAGTGCAGGGTAGCCTACCGGACCCAGCCATAGTTAACCTCCCTGCCTTTCTTCTATACCTATTCTCTCTCTCTCTCTCACACACGTCGATTTGCCGTGCCTCCGGGATCAACCCACCTTTGACTAACTGACGATTATCGTGCGCACGTCATCGTGTGACATGCCATATGACGTCATAGTGACGTCATGCGGACATCACTAATTTTGCGAGGTGTGACGTCATGATTATTTCAAAGGGCGACACCATCACATTGTGACGATATTGTGCATCACTGGTGTTGACGCCGATGGTCACTTCTCGCGTTTCATGAAGCATCTAAGCCTTTCGCGTTTATATCATAATTGGAAATTAGGGCGGTGCAAGAACGGAGCTCTGTCTGCGTTGACTTCTGTGAAACGGGCACACGCACCAATGCAGTGTTTCGCACAAAACACTGTCCGCGCCAGCTGCAACGTTTTCTTACGTAATACGCACGGAATAGCCTCAGCTTGTTTCCTCCCGAAGAACGAGTGAGGTAAATGGTAGAATCGTCGATGAACGAATACCACAGGAGCCAACGTTTCGACAGGAAGTCAGAAGCTAGCTTATTTAGCAACGTTCTTATGTACGCCTTGCTCAACACCTTCGAAGGTGGAAGAGGAAAAGAGCAAGCTTGAGAAAAACCTCGCTTTTCTCCTGATCCGTTAGAAGTGATTCGTGTGCCGCTGCTGCCAAACGATCTTCCCGAATAGAGGATCAGCGTCGCCGACGCTGCAATAGAGGGGTTCGCGTCGGCAAGGCAGCATCTAAATTCCGTAGCCAAGAGCATCCTGGCGTTCGGTTTGACGAAGGAGATGGTGATTGGCGCCACCGCGAAATACACGCGTGTCTCTCCCAATCTCATTGCCTTATACATATAGCAAAATCGAAACCACTAACTCAGGATCACTTGAGTTCAGGTTGACGACCCCGCCATTCCCTCATTTTATCTTTCTGTCTCTCTCTCTCTCGCTCAAGTGAGGAATATCTCCGCTCAGGGATGCTCCGTAGATGTGAAAGAACATCGAAGGTGAGTCGCAAACGATGGTGATGTAATACGCGCCTAAAGCGTGTCTTCAAGAACGCTACGGTACTTTACGTATCGCTCGTCTACACTACAAGAACCATGGAGCTGAACCACGTTTTAACAAGCTTACAGCATCATGCTTCGAGCCATATTTCTACGATAGCGCCTGAAAGTGCGCAAAGACAGGCTTGTGTTGTTGTTTTTGCACATTAGGTTTGCTGCTGAGTGGTACACCACAGCAACGTTTCCTAATGCGACTGCGTTAATGAGCGCTCGCTCGATGCTCATACGTCCCGTAAACAAACACATGTAGTTTGTTGTCGTGTGTATTCCAAACATACTTCGGGTAGAACGGGCTTGCGTGGTTATATATATATGGTTGCCTTGCATAACATGACGCTCGTTGTGCTTAGCACAATATTCACTCTTAACGGCTATAATGTTTGTTGGGTGGTATGTGCGCATCGCGTCTGCAGCGCAATGCGCGACTCTCATTATGTCAACAAAAACTGCAGCTGAACGAGCGGCAGTGCGAGCTGAGTGGATTCCCCCCTTCGCTGGCTTTTACTCCGGCTTTGCTCTCCAAACTTACGAGCTGGGCGTTGTACACAATGGGCTCCATGCATGCACGCGTTATTGCCAACAGCAGCCGCAACTACCCCTATGCACTCTAAGCACTTTCGCAACCCCGTTAACGAACCTCTGATGGTCTGCTAAGCATCGAAATCATCCATTTTTTCCCCACCGCCCCGCTTAACGTTACGACGCAGCACTTTCCTGTTCGCTGGAAATATTAATAGCTCGCCATTTACGAACCAGCCCGTCTAATTCTTTTACGTAACGCGACAATTTCACGCGTGTGTACGGCCGCGCTCTAACGTGACCGAAGAACGTATGGCGTGAAAGTCGGCAAATTGCGGCTAATAAACCAACTTGTCACGTGAGATTTCCGGCATGATTGATTAAAATTATTGGCCTGTATTCAGTAATGATTGCAACGAATTGCAAGAAATGATTGAGGAATTAAACCTGGAAAGTTATAAGGTCGGCAAAACAATGAATATGATGACAAAGATATTGCTGAATAGCATGGCGAAAAAGAAATAGTTTAAGAGTGAACACTATACATTGGAGTGCATACAAGAATATGTATACCTAGGACAACTACTAAACGACTAACACGGGAGCCTAGTCATGAAAAACAAATTCACCGAAGAATAAGAATGGGCTGGAGGGCATTCGGTAGGCACTCCAAAATAATGCCTGGAAATCTGTTACTGTCATTGAGGCGAAAAGAGTACAACAACTGCGTACTGTCACTTCTAACATATGGGGCGGAAACATGGAGAATAACGAAAACAACTACAGAAAAAGTTGAGGACCATGCAGCAGGCAATGAAACTTAAAATGATAGGAATTACATTAAGAGATCGGAAGACGGCAGAATGGGTCAGGGAACAAACAGGGGTAGCAAATAGCCTAGTTGACATCAAGCGAAAGAAATGGACCTGGGCTGGCCACGTAATGCATAGAACAGACAACCGGTGGACAGTAAGAGCAACAGAATGGTTACCAATGGATTGGAAACGCAGTCGGGGAAGGCAGAGAGTTAGAGGGAGTAATGGAATTGAGAAGTTCGCAGGGATAAAATGGTATCAGCTCACACAGGAGCTCATTGGAGATCCTTGGGAGATCCTTGGGAGATCAACTGGAGATCATTGGGAGAGGCCTTCGTCCTGCAGTGGACTAAAAGAGGTTGAGAAGGAAGGATGATGATCATTATGATAATCATCATCATCATCATCACCGTAAGTGGTAAGAAATACCACTTACGCGTTCGCAAGCGAAAATTTTGGAGAATGTTGATATCCATCTAGTTGTTCATCTCCTTGATCTATCTATCACATAAGTTCCGCAACCAATTCTGTGTCTGTACAATCTTCCTATAGGAGGAGCTTTATTTTAAACGTATATAAATGTGATAAAACGTTTTGTAGTGCATGGAGTAAACAGAAACGGTCTTTCCACATCGATGGCACATAGGTGTTTTGCGTAACTTTCCCATTTTTGTGTAACCTTCCCGTCCTCCACTCTTTCCTCTCCCTCTTTCAATTTCCCCCCATCCCGGGCCCACGTGCAGGGTAGCAAACCGGTCATCGTGCACTGGTTAACCTCCCTGCCTTTCCTTCTCTACCATTTCTTCTTCTTCCCGTTCTCACATATGCCCACTTTCGTGCTTCCCAATGTTCGCGCACTGAACCCTGCGAAAAAAACTTGCGATTTCTCGAAGCACGACGTGGATTTTCTTTAAAAAACAAAAAAAAAGAAGAAACGCTTAGTGTATTTCACTTGATGAATGTAACAGGACTTTCGATCCTTCTTCACAACGCTCGAACGCCGGAACTTTCAGTTTCTCGCCACTGTGCGGCAGCTGCTTAGTGGTGTATTCCGTAGCGCAACAAATTAGTGATCCTGTCGTTGGCGATAGAAACACTGGCGGGCCCATCTAAGCAGGCGTTCGCCCAATGGCCGTCATCTGGCGCTCTATGCCGTAGGGCTGCTTCAATGAAAGTGCTTCCTTTTCTTTTGAGCCAACTCGACAGCGCTCACTAATGGGTATTACGCTTGCCAAAAGCGGCCAAAAGCCATCTGTGATCAGAGGAGTACAGGCTTCGCAACCGTTCGCTGGCACGCTGGCTCTGCAAATAAAGATATAAAAGAAAAGTGGTTGAGGGTGGGGGTGGTTTGCAATGAACGCGCAAACTATTTTGATTTGGCTTCGTAATTAGGAAAAGACTACGGTAAAAACAATAGGTCAGACGCGTATTGTAGGCCTTTGGAATTGATAGCGCCTGATGTTAAAGCGTGTTCTTGTTGGAAGTGGATAGGGCACACGCGTAGTGCGAAGTATAAATATCAAGTTGCTTAAAACAATAATAACTTATAGCGGTTTAGAAACTGCAGCCAACGGCAAAAGAAGACAACAAGGTGAATTCGCATTAAATTTGTAGGAGAGATTAGGGAGCATAATTTACTTTTGAGGAATTTTTGAACAATTGCAGATAATTAATTTGAGGCCATTGGTACAAGCAGTTGCCTTGACGTTCCTCCAACGTTCTTGCTGGCGGAAAAACTTAGTCTAATGACATTTCTATGATGATCTCCGTCATTACGCTAAAAGCCTAAACTTGAGTTGCCCAAACACATGCCTTAGAAACAGCGCCCTCTGGATAAATACATACAGATCTTGAGGTCATGACTGTGCTCGTCGTATATGGCTGAAACGATAGTGGGCGCCGGATCTACGTCATAGATGTGAAGCTCTCAACGCCTTTCATCGCCCAGACCCTCGCATGACACTGCATGACAGCAGTCGTTTACTGAAAAAAAAGAAGAGAACTTTTAAGGGCTCATTTTTCGTTGTTAGACTCAATATTTGTTAGTTCTCATTAATACCAGTCGTATATTGCAATACAGAAAGACAGTACTACCCTTTATGTATCTTCGTGAGTGCTTTTGTATCTGTGCGTGTATATAAACGCATGCTAAATTGAAAAATTGCGGGGGAGGGGGGGGTTGTTGAGCCTCCTCAGCCCCCCGTGGCTACGCCAATGACGCTGATTGTAAAAGTTGAGGCAGCGTTTACTATTTTAACAGCGAGGCTGTTTAAGCAATCGGTAACTTGTGCTCCGTCGTGAAAAACTCCTCAGGTGGGTATGCACCACAGGAATCGGGCGAGCTCCGCTACCGAGTACAGCAGGCGCGAGCGTTAATCGAAAACTATCCTCGGTGAAGTGGCGCTCATGAAGCACGTGAAAGAGAGAGAGAGAGAAAGAAAGAAAGAAAGGCAAACTTAAAAAATAGAGAGAGAGAGAACGAAGGCGACAGAAAGAAAGAGGAAGAAAAATAGACATACATGAAGGGAATGAAGGCCTAAAAAAGGTAGAAAGACAAAAAAAAAAACATAGAAAGACGGTAAAGCGATAGAAAAAGAAAATAGAAAAAAGCGAGAGCAAGGCAGAAAGAGAAAGAAAGAAGCATAGAGAGATAGAGAGAGAAAGAGATAGAAAGAAGATTGAGCGATAGATTGAGATAGAAAAAGTAAGGGAACAATGAGAAGGAAAAATAGAAAGAGCGAAAATAAAAAAGAAATAGACTAAGAGTGAAAAAGTGAAAAGAAAGAAAGAGGGAAATGAAGAGTAACAAGGAAGGAAACAAATGTAAAAAAAAATGCAAGAAGCAAAGAGAAAGAGAACGAAAGAGAAGAGAGAAGAAAAAAAATAGAGAAACAAAAAGGTAACCCAGCTCACCCTCTTCCTTCAGGCTTTGCTCCGCTGGTGCGAAGGTGCCGTAATTTTTTTTTTTTTCAATGAGAAAATCAGAAACCCAGCATCATTCTCAACAGTATTACCTCTAAGTTGGCCAGTAGGCTCCTGTTGCGACAGATTGCATTTTTGGTTGCTGCACTTTAGTGGCCCTCCAGAATAAAAAATCCCTCTTTTCAAGCTTGTGTCACAAGCATGCGTAGTAAAAACGCCCAGTTGCGAGCCGTTCAAGTAATATAAGCCACTCGGCGCACTGGGTAGGACGTACTACATCCACATAATGAAAGTTACGTGTCTCTCACCTTGACAGCCCTTCTTGTGTAACAGTCGCAAGTAGGTCGTTTTCCTTTTTATTAACTAGCACTGCAGCTCCCGTAGACTATGAAACACGGATCTGTTATGCAAAATCTTTGCTTCCTCCTACGCGCTAGCCAACGTGACGGGCGAGAACGTGTATTTCTTCTTGAACTTATTCTCTGGTACCTCTGGTTCGCACGACAGGCGACACTCCGAATAAAGCGGCGGGCCGTTATTTGTAGTGAGCCAGAATGGCTTGCGCTGTAGTGATGTTGAAACGCTCCTGAAGCAATACATTCAGCCTAGCTTGCATCCGAACTTAAGAAAGAGAAAACCGTGTCATTTTATCACCGGTGACCTCTGAGTTTATTTCTTGCAGCAGCGACGCGTTCACAAAGCAGCCAAAGAAAAGTAGGTGCAGTGCAAGCATTTCTTATTTGCTGTTTTGTAACCTGATCTTTTCAAGAATTCTGAACGAGGTAGCTTAACGCTAACGGCACGCGTTTCACGTTTCTGCATGCATACAAATATAGTTTGTTCTTTAAGATAGACATCGTTTTTTTAAGGTCCGCCCATTATATAGACCTATTATTGAGTTGACCACCATTAAACTTGCGGCTAAAATGCCCTTTCTGTTCTTGTACTTAAAAAAGCAAAAACGCTGTTTCGCGCACTGAAGTGCAAAAGTAACGGGACAGCCAATATATCTTATCACAACCGTTGGCTCGTGTTAGACAACTGGTTCCATCCGGGGAAATCGTTCAACTTTCAAATGAAATTTAGAAATGTTTCGTGGTCTTCCCTGAAACATCCACCAGCTGCACAATAAAAAAGCTTATCTAGAGGGCTTATAAAACCTCTAAATTACGTTTTTTACGATCAAATATATGTATGTACTTCACAAGAAAGAGCAAGCACCTCAGAACTTCTTTACGCAACGTAGAAATTTAACCCTATGTATTGAATTTCTGCTTTTCCACCAAAATGTTCAATAAAGCATTTGGCCTGCATAATTATGCAGCCAGCGGAAAAGTGGCAGGAATGTCTCCAATTTCTTCGGCTTAATAATAATTGAACTGTCACAGCTGCAGAAAATAATAAGGATTGAGTAATTTACGTTGTTTAATTGACAATCATATTTCTGACGAATCAATAGTTGTATAGGATCGTTCAGTGCACAGCAGCTTACGGCTCTAATATCAAGCATAAAAGTGAAAGTTTCGTCTCATAAGGAAACATGCGTCAATGCCCTGTGTTCTAAATCATTCCTATAAGCCTGTTCGCGCTGCTGCAAATGCCAAGGCGGAGTATTTGATTTCGAATTGACGCTGTAGCTGCTGTGTGAATGTCGGATTGAGGAAAAGTTTTTAATTTGGGTTCCCGATGTTACTCAACCAAAACAACCTGCTTTCATACATGCTGCTTGCTATATCCATTAGAAGGCAAAATAAACTAATTAAAATTATTCTTCCCACTTCAGCTATGAGTATATGCCATCCACAGAAAGGTACGCTGTAGTCATGAATGACGTGTTCTGCTTTAGTGTTGTGTTCAGTGACACTCCCAAAAGTTTCGGTAGATGATAAAATGATTGCGTGAGCCACTGTAGCCAACCACAAAGCTGACCGTTTGTAACAGGAACAGAAAAAACGTTTTGTGCAACATGTATAAAGGCTTTTAAGAAACAGGAGTAGAATTTCGGTCGCTCCATCTCATGTTTTAACGAATACGAGCATCAAGAATGACCGGGGCACGAATACTAAACTTCGCCTTTTTGTGAGGAGTCATTCTTCAATTGTTAAATGAAACATTGATCTGTCGCTGACATTTACCTCTCCATTAAGAAAGCGCTCTTGCTGGTGTTCTCTTGCGGGCTCACCAGACAAACTTGTTCTCAGATACCTTCAAAAAAAAAAAAAAAAGCAACAAAGTGATCAAAACGACGTTCAGAACAGAAAAATTGAAGGACACTTTGTACATTCCAAAGTGTGTTCGGCGAAAGTGTGTGGCCATTCCACTGATTATGCCATGTCTTTTTTCTTTTACATTCTCAGTGGGATAAGACACAAACCGAATGGGTGCGTGTTTTCTTCTTTAATTTTTTTACCGCGAATCGCAGCTAGACGCGAGACTCATCTTCCTCCGTTCGCATGCGTTAGTATTTTCTCGCGCTTTGCGCATCGTGCAAACGCCATCCGCGTTCCAGCTCTTAAATTGACGGACCCTTTGTAAATTGGAAAGTGTATTCCGTGAACGCCTGGGTCCACTGAGACGGCGTCGGTCAGAATGATTGCAAACTCTGGGCACAGCGACGCTACGCAAGCAAAGCGCGAGCGCTATAGAGTCCGACGCGACCGGCGTCCGCCTGCGCATCCCGGCGGCCACCTGGCTCCGTGCCAGAGCTCGGACGGACGGACGGACGGACGGACGGACAGACGGATGGATGGACGGACGGACGAACAGACAGACAGACAGACGGACGGACGGACGCCGGACGGAGGTCGGACGGACGTGAGCATGAGACATTAAAGGCTTTCGCCTTAAAGATTACACCATCTCCCGCTAAAGGGAACCATGTGTAGATGCGAAGCAGCGGGCGCTAGCGCTTACACTGGCGGCAGCGTTGACGCTGGAGAGAAACCTGGGGGAGGCGCAAGGCACGCAGTGATGGACCGGTGTTTCCTACTGGAACATCCCAATCGCTGATAATGGGCAATGAGAGATAGAAGACTCGGACTGGGCACAGAGACCCGCAGTCCGCTTTTAGTTAACGCGCACGCTGCGAATTTTTTATCGTTCGACAACGCACAGGAGAAATCTCCCACCGGCACCGCCTTGCAGGTCAAGATCCATTGCCATATATACGGGGTGGCCAGTGAACGGTCGTGCAGAACGCGACGCTGCCTGCGTCGGCGTCGCGAGGCGAGAGAGGGGGGGAGCGTAGGGGAGGGGAAGACGCGCATGCGCAGTGGGGGGAGTGGACGCCGCGGGCAGGGATGCCTAGAGGAGAGAGGGGAGAGAGGGAGGGGACGCGCATGCGCAGTGAGGGTGTGGCTGGCCTCCGTCGGGGAGGGATGAGGAGAGAGAGGTGGAGAGGAGGTTTTTTTTAATGGGTTGGCGCATGCGCAGTGGGGGGTGTGGACGGACGGACGCCGGACGGACACCGGACGGACGGACACCGGATGGACGGACACTGGACGGACGTGAGCATGAGACATTAAAGTCTTTCGCCTTAATACACGTATCGCACCGCAGTGGTTGACCAGCATTTTTCTTCTATCACACCCCCCCCCCCCCCTATAGATAAATAGTTACTCAAGAAACCACATGTCATTACAAAGTGTCTTGCTCTTTTCAAAATGATCATAGTGTTCGGCAAGGGAATGGGTCGCTCTAAGGACACCTCAGAAACTCCCCGAGTTCTGTAGCATCGTTCCGCTGCTTGCAGATCTCGGATTCGTAGTCCAAAGCAAAGTAAAGCGATTTTCCTTTGCCTCTCTTTTCAGTGTGGACCTATCATTCCAGCGCTGAATCGTTACCAGCATGTGCACGGTGGGCGTTCTGGTGGCCAGTAGTCTTCGCTTGGTAAAACAAAGGAAAAATGAAGATGGCGTATGCGGCAGGTGCAGTTGACGACAACTTTTGTTCTCTAGAACATCCTGTGTGAGAATGACCGGCACTTTAGGCGGTGTAAAAGAGGAATAAATGCATTTCTACCTATACATTTTTTTTACAAATGGTCTCGCTTAGAAATACAATAGAGAAACACGGACGCCCGCAAAACAGGAGTTCGCCAAACTTTCGGCCGTTACGCAAGACGAAAAGCCTGAGCGTCTAGCCCGAAACGAACGTTTTTGTTCCATTATCGCCACGTGTGCAGAGCTATGACGATATATATATATATATATATATATATATATATATATATATATATATATATATATATATATATATATATATATATATATATATATATATATATATATATATCACTCAGTCTGATTTACTTCTGGATTTTTGTTTGCCTGGTTCTCTAAAAGTGCCCGAAACTCCGGAAGAAGGCTATCCATCAAAATTTCCATGATACCTACCACCGCCAGTAAAGATAACCTGGACACGTACGAACGTAAGCTGATATGTAACGCTTGTGCTTGCGAGGGTGGTAGCCCTGGAGAGTGCTACGTAAACCAACTACAGTGGATGGCGCTTAAGTATACAATTGACGTTAACTCGACATGACTTCTTCATCATAGGAGTACATGTAATGATTTTAAAATGAGATAGCCAGCACTGCAATACAATTGACGTTTCACCAACATTACGCCTGCATAAGGTCTTTTTCCAAAGCAGTTTCGAGACCTGACGTGGCTCTGTGGTAGAATACTGGATTGCTATGCAGAATATTTGGGTTCGATTCCTGCTGGGCGCTGATTTCTATTCTTGGCATTCGTCGGGTCAACGCCGCCGATGTCATTTTTTCCTAACGCTCTCGCATTTGAACAAGCAGTGTTTGGCCTCGTCCTGGGTAGATATAAATTATCAAACACCTGTGGCTCATACTACCCGCATACCGCGGCCCGTGATTTACGGGTATGAGCCACACGTGTCCGGAGAAAGGTGTTTGACGACGTACGCGACGGGAGTGTCACGTTATTCAAGTCACGACCAGCCAGACATATTCGTAAAATCCTCTTACCCTCCCACACTAACTTTGGTCGACGTCAAGTTAAGGAGGTGATCACGAGAGCACCCAGACGTAGGCGTCTAGATAGATAGATAGATAGATAGATAGATAGATAGATAGATAGATAGATAGATAGATAGATAGATAGATAGATAGAAACGCTCAAAGTGCTTGCAGTACGCAAAGAAATGCTTCGCATTTAAAATAAAAGGGGAGGAATGTGGGGGTGTAAAGCGAAGGGCAGACGCTGCATCTGTACTTCAGTGCACAGTGCCTTGCGAAGCTAGAGATGCCACTTGTGCCCTTTGCGCCGATCAAGTCTTGTTTGGCAGCACTAATTTTGTGCGGACGGGCGCAGCATCGTTCCGAGGAACTGCTTACATTCGTTTACATATGTAAATCATCGCTTTCGTCGATTTACAACACCGCCGATCTAATGATGATCAATCATGCTTTCTCGCGTGTGTGCGACGGGGGGCGGTCTGTTTCGAAATGCGGATATCGTAATATTTTTCTGCAAGTCTAGCTTACAATGCAGGCGAGGAACTGAACTGCGCGGAGAAATAAGAACTGAGATTGACGAGTGATTTTGCGCGTGCCGGTCATTTCCGAACCAAAGCGCAGTGCCCCGATCTTGTTGACGAAACAAGTTCGCGTCCGTACTTTCTTAAGAGCAAAGCTCTTAAAGCTCGAGGTAAAACGTAGGGTGTGCGCGAAAAACCCTCCGCGCCGTTGCTTATCAATAACGAAGCCAAAGCTGCGCGCACCTAGGTTTTATATAGTCGCGCGTGCGCCGAGAAGCAGCCGCCGCCAAGCCTGTCCAGCTCGGATCCGAAGACCCGAGGCACTCGTGAAAGGTGCGAAGACAGCGGCCCACGCCAATGGGATCCCGGACTAAGGATTCCACTCACTGATCATCTGGCACAGAACACCAAATAAACGTTTTATTCTGTTTCTCTGCTATATTCGTTCAAACACTACCAGACAAGCATTCGAAGGCTAACATATATGCACTATACTAGTAAAAAAAACACGGAAATTTCTTCGGAATTTTTTCGCACAGGAAGGCTGTTCAGGATGAGCACCTCACCAAGATGTGCCAGAGCGGTCTCATGTTAAGTTCTTGTTTAGGGTACTCCGCACTGCTCGAGCGGCAGCGGGAGATCGCCGACGTCGAACAGCAGACCCTGATATTCAAGAGCAGAAAACGCAAGCCAAGCGGCAGCGCCGGGAAGCCTCCAACCCCAAGGTTCGAGAGAAGAGAACGGCAAAGGAAACACAGCGAAGCACACAAGAACCGCAGTTAAACAGAAACAAAAACGTCACAAATCACAGCAAAACAGACACGCAACAGTAAAACACAGAAACAAAATACAAAAATGACGAAGAAACGACCACAACTCAACTCTTTTTTTTTCTGATTTCACTTCGTGGAACCGGGTGGAGCTTTATTTATTTATTTATTTATTTATTTATTTATTTATTTATTTATTTATTTATTTATTTATTTATCTACGTCACACTGCGGAGCTTGCGGCCAAAGCAGGAGGGGAAAACTAGATGAATAAACAAACAACACAAAAGCCTAGCTGGATGACGATGTAACATTACAACGAAAAAAAATAACGAAAGTAAGCAATAAAGCAAGTCAGCAACCTGACCTAACAAGAACAGATGAGAACTTGAGGTTCATGTATTTCTACGAGGTCGAGATAATGATAAGGTATGGAATTTCATTCTTCGATGATCCTAAGAAACAAAAATAGACAACTAAAAGTGGTTTACCTTTGCAGAATAATGGGAAGTGGGTGAGAGGGTGCGAGTGAAGGTTGTGTTGGCACGAAGAAAGAGTGAGATATGGCTTCGGATCTTCGGAAAGGCTAAGGTTAAATGATGGATGTCGAAACTTAAGTCGCCGTATTTTTAGCCTCGCTCGAAGACTGTGGGATGCGTTAATGCCTAGTAACTCAGTTGCACACTCCTCACGGCCGCACTTCGACGAAATGAAAACAAAAAAGAAAACGTCCAATGACTCTCCTCTCTGTTATCTCGAGAATATATTAATGTTAGGTTAGTAAATCGATTTTAAATAACAGGGGAGCACTTCTGTTCGCATAGAATAAAGGTGGTGTCAGCAAATGACCTAACTTTAAGAGACGCGCTTTGAATCTTAACCTGTAAAAAATAGCTGACGAGGCAACGCTAATAATACGGATGTTGAATTTTAGTGTTTGAATAGTCTTGACTCCGATGTGCTTATATTGGCTGGCTTCGGTCAGGGCTTGAGCGCCAGTGGAGTAGGATAACTTCAGATGTATCTTTTAGTGATACCTTTAGGCGGCTAATCAGATAGGCCGACAGCGCACTACATCTTGAAAGTAATTTGAGTCGGAATTCAACGGCTGAGAGGGCCGATATGGCTGATCGCTTAGTGCAGGGGTCTCAAACACACATCCCGCGGACCTTTCGATAGCGGCCCGTGGATTCACATGGAATAAAGTTTTGTGGCTTTGCTAAATATTACTTGCATTATTTTCTCGCATATTGCAATTAATAGCGCTTTGTTCAGGTAAACTACAGAGACGGGACTGGTTTCAAACATTTTTAGTGTTTTTTTTTTAGGCAACGCTCACTATATGAGTTGAAGCATTGCCATGGAACGAAAACTCTGTATTTTATAATAGGCGTCCAGATTTTCGTTATTGTGGAAACCAGTATCGATATGGTTTTCAAAAGTTGACATCGAATATCCTTCAGAAACGACCCATATACGGAATAGGAGAAAGGCATTCTTTACAAAGACAATGTTTAGTTACATTTTGTCCCATCTCTCCCTGCCCCCCCCTCTCCCACTATCTTCTCTGTACCCGGCACTTCTGGGACCAAATTTTGGGACTGTGGCCCGCTAGCTGAGGTGAGTTTGAAACCCCGGGCATTGTGTGTGCCTCGCTCACACTGGAGGTTCGCGTCATCAGTTTCGAAGACGTGTTGAAGCGACAAAAAACGCGGAAGCGCTCTCTCGCATTCGTTTGCGCCACGCAGTACTGTGTTTGGTGCCGTTCCTCGCTCAGAGTGTTGTGACAGGACACATGTCCGTGGTCATTAAGTGAAATGTGTCTACACATTTATATTGCCGCGCGCACGTGACACGACGTTTCCTTACTCGATAAGTGAATCATGTACGCTACATTACATAGGGCTTTTAAAACTACGATTCATAATTTCTGTCGTCTGATTCGTTGCTATAACTGTCACTGCTTCGCCTTTCGGTCGAAACTATGAAATTATTATCTTCGAGGAGAAAGGGAGTACGGTGTTTACAAAAGACCTGAAAATTTTCAACATACGGCATGAATAGGTGCACATCATGCAGAACAAGTTTAGTAAAGAACGGACATTTGGGTGAGTTGGCTATGAAAAGTACTTGATGGCGGTATTTTATAGCGTGCTTTTAGCAGGACATCACCGAGAAAACGCAGCACATTTTCTTCGGAAGCCTGCAAAAATACCGCGAACAATGTTTAAACGCCGCAAAACCACCGGCCTCACTTAGCTTAAGTGAAACTTTTCCGCTAACTCTTTTCGCCAGCTAATAAAGACACGTGGGCAAAATCTTCTGGCTTCGCCGTTCTTCGACCCATGGCAACTATACTTTCCTTCCCTTGCGGTTGGAACTGCATCAGCCCTTCAGGCTTTCAGTGTCTCTAGAAAAGGAAGTCGCCGCCACAACATGCTTGCTTAGCTCTTGCGAGAGGGAGTACTCCGTTATATTTGCTGCTGAGGAAAGCAATCGGACGACAAAGATCACGTTGGTACCCGCGGCTTGATTGTTGTCGCGAGCCTGGGGAAGCAGCTAGTTCAATAGCTGTGTGTGTGCGTGTGCGCTTGTGTGTGTGTGCGCTTGTGTGTGTGTGTGTGTGTGTGTGTGTGTGTGTGTGTGTGTGTGTGTGTGTGTGTGTGTGTGCGTGTGTGCGTGTGTGTGTGTGTGTGTGTGTGTGTGTGTGCGCGCTCGTGTGTGTGTGCGTGTGTGTGTGTGTGTGTGTGTGTGTGTGTGTGTGTGTGTGTGTGTGTGTGTGTGTGTGTGTGTGTGTGTGTGTGTGTGTGTGTGTGTGTGTGTGTGTGTGTGTGTGTGTGTGTGTGTGTGTGTGTGTGTGTGTGTGTGTGTGTGTGTGTGTGTGTGTGTGTGTGTGTGTGTGTGTGTGTGTGTGTGTGTGTGTGTGTGTGTGTCGTACAGTGGTTACGGCGCTCGACTGCTGACTATCATGTGTTCAATCCCTGGCGGCGGCAGTCGCACTTGGATGGAGGCCAGATGCTAGAAGCCCCTGTACTGCACGTGCCGTGTCAGTGGACGTTGAAGTACACCAGATAGTCGAAATTACTGGAGCCCTCCACTACGGAGTACCTCATAACCATATTGTAGTTTTTGCACGCAAAAGTCCGGATATTATTATATATTAATGTTAACCTCACCCAACCTAAACAAGCAACGGAAATGCAAACTTGCATGCCTCAATGAAGAGCGCCGTACAAACGCGCCGAACAACCGGAAAGCCTACGGAGCTAGAGCTTTTCAACATTCTACGTGGTTACAGTGCAATAGAATGGTTTGTGCAGCAAGCGCCCATAGGCGCGTACGCTCAAGGGGGGCAGAGGGGCGGCCGGCCCCCCTAGTCACCTAGAAGGGGGGGGGGGGCGCAAACTCTGCCCCATACATTGACTTAATAAGGAGGGGGCGCTGCGACAAACCTGATGCGACTAACCCTGATGCGGAGCCCTGCGCACGCATATGTAAGCGCCGACAGTTCGCCACGTTACTCGGAGCCCTCTGGAAAGGTCATAGTTGTTCATAGCCCTGAGCTAAAGCCGAACGACGTAACGCCGGCGCTTACGCGCGAGAAAATGTGAAGTTTCGAGGCTTAAGAGTGCGCTACCGCCGAGAATTTAGCGTCCGACTCGCGGCTTACCGAAAAATGCCTGGCCGCTGAGCGCATAGAAATAGCCACACATACTTAAGCGTTAACTAATCAATTCTGCTGTATCGCAGACAGCCACATATAGTCAGAGTCGAGTAGAGCTTTCAAAAGTTAATAATTTAACTTTATTGAACAAACACCATCATACACACATTGCATATGATGGCGCTCGTTCAATGAAGAGGCTTTTTTTACCGTAACCTTGTATTATTTTTGTTCTACTGGCCTTCAGCGTAATGGAGGAGGGACTCCGGAAGATTTTTCGTCTTTTCAGTGTAGCAATATTCGTTAGCTCGTGTCAAACTAAGTCACATTAACCTTTCAATTTGGCACGTTTGATCCGATTTTTTTCATTTTCATGCTTTCATTTATGTTTGGCCTTCTTCACGACTTCGTGTAGTTTTTCCATAATTAATTTCTCTGTAATTTTGTCAGAGCACGAGCGCTTCGAAGTTCTCGACTGCCATTTAAGCTGGCACATGTATCTCTGTCCCTATTTAAGGTATCGTGACGCGCTTTACAAATTAATGGGATTAAACTAAGAGAACTTCACCGTAACTTGCTTAAGCCATGGTTTCGTTCAAATTATATAACGGGAAACTCTGCGCTCAACGAGACGAGAAACGAGCTATTTATACATTTCTTCATTTAACGGAAGCATGGAACTCTTGGGGGTGCTTCTTGAGAAGGTGCTTATCATCAGAAATACCGTTCGCCGCTCACTTTATTCATCCAGCGTTCATTACCAGCACCACGAGTAGATATTCAGTTCTCTTTCGTGCGGCAATCCACATATGTTCTTTACGCTTTACTCGAAATGCAATCAAGGGCGCCCTATTTAGGAAGTGCTCGTCTTACCGCGACGATATGGTTTCCTTTTGTATTACCTACGTTAGCCTGCAACGTAATGACTGCCCTACTCATTTTTTCTGGCTCCCCGAACACCATGAGTACGGTTTTTTTCATAGTCATTATTCAGCGCAAAACCAAGTACTCCTCTATCACTGCCGCGCACATCGCTAGGAGCACTCGAAACCCAGTACTCAAGTCAACAGAAGGAGGCTTTGTAGTTGTGTTATCGCCAAAACGGTGACAAGATTGAGCTCAAGCATTCGCGAACAATAGGCCCGTAAGTGCAGTATGTAGGCGTACTGTACAAACAGCAACGTTTCCGCAAGCCCCCCCCCCCCCCCTCCTTCTCCTCCTGCAGAGTTCCTTTAGGGTCCGTGTATGAAACTCACGTGAGCAAACAGTCTGCGTGGTATAGTAACCCGGCTTTAAGGCACTCATCTAGATACCTATACCTGGTTAGAGCAAATTGCAATTGTGTTTGGTCTCATTATGCTCACAAATCAAAGTATATCATTTGTTGTTAACCTAGTTTAACGTAGATGTTGGACAAGAGAGAAAGATAAAAGATAGGATTGGAATAAGTGTACACCAAATCATTGTACGCAATTAGGTGTATTGTAGTACACTGAATAAGGAAGGCCGAGCGCAGCAAGCGCTGCTCTTGAAATTTTTTGTCGTTTAAAACTTGCTTCAACAACTTTTGAGAAAAGTGCTACAAACAAAGCACTTGATACTTTATGAGGCTGCCTCGAGCGCCGATTTTTAGGTGTGACTTGCTATGTCTTTCTTTTTCTGGCTGTTTATTCTTTGCTTGTTCAGATTTCTATCATATCACAACCAAAGGAACCTCCCATCACAACCATAGGCACTTTCGTTCTGCGTACTACCTGGGGTTAAATGCTTTCATTGTGACTATTTCACACTTCACTGCAGTTACAGCAGCTATAGCAAAAACCTTCTTTTTTTTTTGCGTATGTTGTCTTTTGCATTCCTGAAAAATTGTGTCGACCCCCCCCCCCCCCCTCTTTCAATACACCCCTACGCAATTTAATGTGTCCCACTCCTTCACAATAAATAGAATTTCACCCACTGATAAATCATTGATTGTAGCAAGCCCGAGTAATCTCGCTGCTGCAAAGTTGGAAGTGTACAAGTGAACAACGCGGCAAACGTTTCGCCGGTTCTCTTCACAACAGCCGCCAATATTTTAGTTTGGCGAATCTTCTCCTCCCAATGTGCGAAACGGAACCACCGTGAACGATCAATTTGCTCGCAGCATGTAAAGTATTTATTTAGTACAAAGAGATATAGCAGCACCGTAGCAAACAGGTCCACACTTGGAGAAAGCGAGGCACCACCTTGATATATGATGACCTAGCACCAAAAGATAGACCACTTCTGTGCGACACTGCAGCAAGAATCGTTTTTTTGTGTGTGTGTGTGTGTGCGTGAAAAGCTTAATGCCGATTTTCGGGCATTAAATCCGCACGAAAAAAAAAAACTCATTCTCATAATATTTGACACCCACATTAATCTAAATGTACGCACACTTTCATCTTGATTTCCAGGCGTTGAAGCTGGAGCACTGAAACACTGAAAGTAAGTGTAGCTTGACCGTGGCTACACCTACGCAACTAAAAGTAATGTGCAACAGTCTCGCAAGAGAACAGCATTTTGCGATAGGTGGCAAGACACTGGAAGTTGTAAAGGAATACGTCTGCTTAGGACAGGTAGTAACTGCGGAGCCGTTCCATGAGAGTGAAATAACTAGAAGAATAAGGATGGGGTGGAGCACATTCGGCAAGCATTCTCAAATCATGAATGGTAGTCTACCACTCTCCCTCAAGAGGAAGGTATACAACAGCTGCATCTTACCGGTATTTACCTACGGAGCAGAAACCTGGAGGCTGACAAAGAGGGTTCAACTTAAATTGAGAACGACGCAGCGAGCGATGGAAAGGAAAACAATAGGTGTAACCTTAAGAGACAGGAAGAGAGCAGAGTGGGTCAGGGAACAAACGGGGGCGAACGATATCACAGTTGAAATCAAGAAGAAGAAATGGACATGGGCCGGGCACGTAGCACGCATAGGCAGGATAACCACTGGTCATCAAGGGCAACTGACTGGATTCCAAGAGAAGGCAAACGCGTGAGGGGGGAGACAGAAAATTAGGGTGGGCAGATGAGATTAAGAAGTTTGCAGGTATAACGTGGCAGCAGAAAGCACAGGACCGGGTTGATTGGCGGAACATGCGAGAGGCCTTTGCCCTGCAGTGGGCGTAGTCAGGCTCATAATGATGATGATGATGATGATGATGATGATGATGACACCTACGCAAGCGGACAATGACAACAGTTTGGGTGTGTACGCTCCAATAACGCTGTGTCAATGATGCCTACACGATTGCGTTTCGGTCCAGCGATCTCGTTCATTCGTGAGGAGTGCACTGGCATGCTGACCTCAAACGGAGCATTCTCTAGCCGATCAATAAGGTCGATATGTTCATTCCGATCTCTGTTGCTTATTGAGGGTACGCAATCTTGGTACGCTGGACAGCACAGGATAACATATTATACTTACTTGACCGCGAAGAAAGAAAGAACAAGGAAAACAAAACGGCAGCTGTGAAAAACCGTAAATATAAGAAATACAACTAACAGAACCCGCCCGAGAGTAACTGAAGAAATAACGAGTAAGAGAACGCTTAGACAGGACGTACAACGCTCACCGATTACTTCTGGCAGGCATTCTTATTTTGCGATTTTCATGCACCTTTCTACTAGGCGTAGCTGTTGTTCTGTTCTGGTGTTAATGGAGGCACCTGCTGCAGCAATGCGTGATGTGATATATGCTCGTCAGCATCACAGTTTCTGGCCTAACATGTTTTGCCATGGCTATACTTCTGTAATGCAACAAGTCTCTACATTCTACAGTGGGCGGAGCAACAAAACTTTTCTCTTGCGGAACTCGGTACAAGGAACGCCTTCTAATCACACGTATTCTTTGCACACATTTCTTTCTCACTTTCAATAGAGGCTCGCTTTTCCACTGTAATTATTGTAGCGTAAGCTACACTGGCGGAGGTTGAGCAGTTTCGCGTGGCTTATCGCAAGCCGTGCTGCGCATGCCCGAGGAGCAGTGACGTCACACGGCGGACAGCTGGCGCGTCGGAGAAGGCCTGGAAGCTCCTGGAGTGACGTGTAACTAGCATGCTGGCGCTTGACTCGCGTGTGCTCGCTCGCTCGCTAGTCCGTCCGTCCATCTGTCCTTCCATCCTTCGGTCCGTCCATCTGTCCGTGCGTCCATCTGTCCGTCCGTCCGTCCGTAGCTCACGCTACGTATATCCTGACATAGCCGAGCTAAGCCACTGCTAAATTTTAAATGCGAATGCATTTTTTAGTCGGGCTATGTCAGGAGGCGTTGTCCGGCGTTGTCCGCGGGGAGGAGGATAGGTTGAGGAGGTGTCCGCGCGCCGGCAGGTGTTATCTCTCCGCTCTCACTCTCTCCCATAGCAAAAGCTGCGGGCGCGCGCGCTTATCCTCGCCCCTAGCAAAGTGGAGAGGAGGAGCGCGCTTTGGCGCGTGAGGGCGCTCGCATCGCCGGAGCTCAGCGGAGCTACCGCGATAAAAGAAAAAAAAAAACAGGCGCTGCGTCGTGCTCCCGACCGGGCCGCAGAAATTAGGCGCCTTTTCCTTCTTCGAACCACAACCACCATATATAAATGGAGTAAGCGCGCGCGAAATGCATTCGCATTTCCTCACGATTCCCTTCGGGGAGGTGGGGGGCATTTTTTTGTATGGTGGCTTCCTTCAACGTGCTCCCAGTAATGTTTTTCATTACCTCGTATTTGGTTACAAAAGTTCAATTCGATACAATAGGAGAGCTATATCACAGCCCAGGATTGCCCGTTGAGTGAAAGATCCGCAGCGGATGGTGTATTCTGATGCAGAACATCGGCATGAACTTCGGCATCAGCATGAGACAAAGAAAGAACGAGATAGAGAGCGCTTGTGGAAGCCAGAATCCCCGATATTCAAAAAAGGATTAGCAGGGAAAAAAGTCATGTTTGTCAGTTTCTTGTGCATAGTTGTCGTTAACCCATGAGCTACGTGCTCGACAGGTCTTTCCACACTGCACATAAGTTCTAAATCGGCACAGTCACGCAACTGTGGCGTAATGGTAGGGTTAGTAACGGCTTATACGAGCTCGACTTCTCATCCTAGACACCTGAAAAAGAGGTGCCTACTGAAGCAACAAACGGCAGGCAATGGTGTAGCCGAAAGAGCTAATCCACCTAGATGCCTGCACCTGTACCCCGCCACGGTAATTAGTGGTTATGGTGCTTGAATGCCGAACCGATGGTCGCGGTATCGACTAACCGGCGCGGCGGCCGCAGTTCGATGGAGGCAAAATGCTGGGGACCCGTGTAATTAGATATAGGTGCACGTTGAAGAGCCCCAGATGGTCAAAATTTTCGGAGCCCTCTACAACGGCATCCATCATGATCATTACATGGGACGCAAAACTCCAACAATTATTATTACCAACACCTGGAATTTTCTGTCCTTGCCGTTCCGACACATGACACACGTAAACTACGAGTCTTTTCCCATTGAGTATCCGCCGAGGTTCATCATCATTTTCTTTTTCTTCATCCTCATCATAATTCAGAAAGCGCCCACTGCAAAGCAAACGCCTCTCCAATCTTCCCGCCAGTCAACCCGGTACTGTGACTGTGCTTGCTGTGGCCATGTTATACCAGCAAACTTCTTAATCTCTGGTTTTGGGACGTTAAACCCCAGGTATTATTGACCTTCTCAATCTCATCTGCCCACCGAACTTCCCGTTTCCCCCTCATGCGTTTTTCTTTTCCTAGAATCCAGTCTGTTATATAATGAGCGGCAGTTATGTTGCCTACGCGCTACATGCCCTGCCCATGCCCATTTATTCTGCTTGATTTCCGACAAAGGTGTTCTTAATTAACACCCGCTTGTTCCCTTGACTCACTCTGCTCTCTTCCTTGTTCCTTGAGGCGACACCTATCATAGTTATTGCGATAGCACTTACATGGACGCTTTCGGCTGCTTTTTGCAGTCTGCGTTTCCTGTCATGTCCCGTATATATATATATATATATATATATATATATATATATATATATATATATATATATATATATATATATATATATATATATATATATATATATATATATATATATATATATATATATATATATATGTATATATATATATATGTGTGTGTGTGTTGCGCTCCGTCCGCGCCTTGCGCGTTCAGATTCGAATTCTCTCTTAATTCGATGAATATCTTGAACTACGTGCAATTTTTTTTTTCAAAATAGGTATGCCATCAGTTGGCACGTTCTACAACTTTCTTGTATAAACACCCACCCTAAAATCCATAATTAAAAAGTTAATTAACGAGTTTTTGTGAATTAGTCGCGTCAGCGCTATTTAGGCTACAAGTATTTCCGCCTCGACATAGAGTTCACATGTGAAAACGACAGGAGCCTTACTCCTGTCTTATGAAAAATCTTATAAAACTCTTATAAACAATGTGTATTGTTTAAGAAAACACCCTATATATATATATATATATATATATATATATATATATATATATATATATATATATATATATATATATATATATATATATATATATATGCAAACAAGCTCGTGCGCGCTGCTGCGCACTTGCCTGAGACAACTGGAAGACGAAAGCCATATTTTTCTTCACAGTTCGATTGTAGCGACACCCCCCCCCCCCTCTCTCTCTCTCTCTCTCTCTCCCGAAAGGTTCCTGCCCCCAACGTGGTTTGCACGGCCTCCTGGATCGGAGGCATTGGAAGCTTATTTTGCAAAGCCCCCGCAATTCGCCCACCTTTGTCCAAGCGACGATGTTATATGATGACGCCATCATGCGACGTCATAGTAATGTCGCGATGACGTCATGATGGCGTCATAAATATTGTCGAGTTGTGACGTAATGATAACGTCGTATGGTGACATAATCACATGATGATGATTTTTGCATCACTCGATTGCGTTGACGCCGCCTACGATGGTCACTTTTCGCGTTTGATGAGTCGTCTGAGGTTTCCGACGTAGTTGAAGAGCCATCTCCGTTCCGAGATTGGAAGAGAGCCGCCATCGAAATGAATTCAACGGCAGCAGCACGCAAGGCCGGGATCGATATTGGCGTCTCTCGCTGTAGGCGTTTATCCTAGGCGCTGCGTTTATCTAATGGCTCGGCGATTGCACAACGTCTTCTCGCCAAGGCGTCACCACTCGGGGATCATTCTCAGTACGCGGGGTTCGCGTGCAAAAAAACCCTGCATTTTTTCTCGGCACTTCGTGGAACGTCGCCATCGCACATATAGTTCTTGCTGCTTGCTGTAGTAACGGTCAAAGTCTGCACATTGCGTTAAACTGTGTCGATCAACTCTTTCATTGCATGAATTTTGTCGACATTTTACTTTTTCTCCAGATGATAAAAGCACTCAATCTCGAGCGTTTCCGATTTCAGTAAAAAGTTCCATAATTACCTTTTCTTTGTAAGAAGTTTCTCAACCGTCGTGGCACTCAGTAGAGCTATACCGTACGCTATAGGTATAGCGTATACCCACTACAGGGCAAAGGCCTCACCCATGTTCCGTCAATCAACCCTGTCCTGTGCTTGCTACTGCCACGTTATACCCGCAAACTTCTTAATCTCGTCTGCCCATCAAACTTTGCTGTCTACCCCTCGCGCGTTTTTCCTTCTGTTGGAATCCAGTCAGTTGCCCTTAATGACCAGCGGTTATCCTGCCTACGTGCTACGTGCCCTGCCCACTGTCACCGCTATCACCGTACCGTAAGTGTTATTAGCACTGCTGGGCACAATTTCACCCAATAAAAAGGTCACTCGTTACATGACACCTTGGCTGCTGAAGACCATCGTCATGGCAACGCGACAATATCACATGGCTTTATCACATGCGAGGATATGTTACAATATCATATTCCTGTATGTAAACACGGATGTCACATAGAACACCTAATTTTAGAGGGTCCCGCATTCGTTATGCAACGAGCGCTGCTCATCAAAGAATATAAACTTATCGGGCTTAAGTGCACGACCCTTGATGATCGCCTATTCCCGGGAGGATGTGCTGATCGGCGTGACCAGGCCCACGGAGCCCCTACAAACTTTCTTAAACAAAACTGGTTTGGCCACACGTTTATAGACATTTTTCTATGTGACAACTTATTTTGTGCAGACGTCTATGTTCTTTGTGTTTTCGGTGCATCCAAATCAAGTAATAATAATAATAATAATAATAATAATAATAATAATAATAATAATAATAATAATAATAATAATAATAATAATAATAATAATAATTATTATTATTATTATTATTATTATTATTATTATTATTATTATTATTATTATTATTATTATTAAGCCGGGTTCATGAATGATTCAGATACAGGCTACGCTCATCGGCATGGTGTTTTTTTCCAATATACTATATCATGCATCCTTATTGAATGAAGAATGCCCACCTGCGCATACGGCTTATGTCCGCATGCAGTCTTCACTATGACCGATACCTCTCTAGCAGAGAGGTCGACTGCGCAGTACTCGCTAGGTGTCCGGTAAAAATTTTCGCGCCATTTTGACGCGTACTTATAAGGGGAGAAGTGTGCTCACTTAATGAGTTTGCCGCGGTGGCATTTGCAGATCTGCTGCGAAATCAGGTGCCCGCATGAAGCTTTATGAGTTAAAGCCGGCGAAGGGGGGTTTGTTAGTGTTATCCGGGTAATCACATATACGAAGCCCCACAATCGAATACGTTTCAGGCCCAGAGTAAAGCTCTCGACTGCCCGTTTCTACGACGTTATTGACTGCTCTAGCGAACGAAAGCTGTAAGGTAACTCGTCACGCAGTTTTAATACGCGCGTTCTTATTCACTTAACTGCGCGAATAGTCAGCGTAGGTAAAGTTCTGTGTGTGCGCTCTGTATCTATGATAAATGTTCGTGCGTAATAAGCATTAAAGTTTGTGCGATAAAATGTGTGTATCTCACAATATCCACGCTCACGTATTAAAAGAAACAAGCAAACAAAGAAACAAACAAAGTAAGAATTTGCACGGGCTCTGCGCTTCATTTAATCATTAAACACAAAAGTCTGTTCAAGAAAACAAAGCTATACTTTTGATCATTATGCGTAAAACTAGCGAAAACCTTCTAAACTCGTAACCTAACAGTGATTTCTGGCAAAAATGATGTCTGCCACTTCAAACGGTGATTCGCTGAATGCTATCCGCGAAAGGTAACCTCAACAATAATCATCTCTCATATTCCAAGAAATTTACGTTCCGGAGAAGCCGACGAGATGTACTTGCTAGCAACGTTTACAATCCATAAAAATTTTAAAATAAATCACTCAACCATGGAAAACGGAATCGACTTACTGCGTTGTTCTTCTTTAACGTAGATTTTTTTTTTTGTTCCCTATAGGGAACAAAAAAAAATCTACTCCAAACTGTGATCTGAGGATTGGAGTGGTTTGGAAAGCGATAACAGAGGCAGAGTTGTGACGTCTGTCTAGAACGGGCTGAATGCCTACGAGGATAGTTCGCGGAAGATTAAAAATTGGAGACGAGCCTAATCCTTGACGTAGGTGTCGGGTAGTTTAACATGCACGCCGGCTTTCATGTACCCTAGTCTAGCCCTTGGGTTAATTTTGCGTTCAATCGTGCTGCCGAAGCAGATCTCGGGGGCCACGTAGAAAGGAGCACGCGGTTGAGATCTGCCCCGCCAGGTGCCCCTACCATCGCTGCCGCTCACAAGAAAAGCGTGTGCTCTTGCAATGAACAGTTTTCATTAATTATTTCGACAGTCAACAGACCATTAGCTTGAGTAAACGTATGCTCAGATATCATGCATATATTCAACTTAACTCCTAACTTGAACCGGAACCATCGATTTTGTAGCAGTTTTATTTTTTACAATACTTTTTTTTAACAATATGAAAACCGGAAGTAAGTGGTCGACCGGAAGTGCTTGGAAGAGAAACAAGAACGTTACTCGGTGCTTGGGCTACGAAAAAGAAAAAAAAAGAAATTCCTTCTTCTACTAATTTGACGAACAAATGCACGCTCTTTGTACCTCACTTCTAATGAGATATAATGAGATATATGCACTTAACGCCTTAGTGAACCGGCTATTACGGCTGCGTTCTTTTAATGGCCATTCAAGCTTGCTCCTATATTCCGGAACTATTGGATACGCGAATACTGCATTGTAAAGCACCTGTCCTGCGTTATCGCCTTGTGTTACTTGGGGCGATCGGGGCCGGAAGCTCTCCATTCTTGGTATCGTCACCCGTGCGGCAATTATCAGGTACGCGAAAGATTAACTAACGAGTCGAAAGCACATCAACTTTGCTGAAGATCAAGGCTCTATAATGAACAAAGAAAAAAATGATTTCTTCGTTATAAGCCTAGGATCCGATTCAGTCTTACAGTAGCGGAAGACTAGTCAAAAGAGGTGAACCTTTTTGCGGCATTTAGCTATACGTGCCTTCTCAGCCTATCAGAGCATGAGATATGAGCCATTGGTAAAGACAGCAAGAACCTAAGTACCGTCGTCACAAAGAGCGGGGCTTCCGGAAAGCACTGAGACCGTTGAAATGAGCTTCCCTTCGTCTTCTACCATTACTGTACCTAAAGTAAAAGGGGGCATTAAAAGTCAGACCACAAGCTTCTTTCTTTTAATCAAGGCCAACCTAATTATCCCGAGAGAAAAAAAGAAACAAGGGATTCGTAGGCCGCATTCTCTCGCGGCTAATTAGTTGGCGCTGTCATCAAGGTTGCTCTTCGCTTCGATACCTGAAAGCTACGCCTGCTCTGCTTGAAAAAAGGCTCATTGTCGACGGCTATTAGGTAGAAGACGTTTCTTTTGACGTTAATACTTAATGACCACTCCCCACTTCTCTCTACTACTGGCACGAAGATACAAAATTGAGCTTCCAACGAACGAACTGTATATCAGCCACATTACATCGTTCGTACGGTTAAGCTGTAGCCTGTGCTGTATGCAGCTTCCGCAACGAGCAGCTAGCGTTGTTGGGAGTTCTACCCCATATAATACATGCAATATTGAAGTGTTCTATTTCATAAGGAAAGAAGTGTAAATCTAAGGGCTCGTTTTCTTTGTTAGACACCATAATAATGAGAACTAACAGAACGATGATGCCAAGGAAGGTATAGGGGATGTTATTACAAGTAATTGTAACGTAAATGTGAAGAAAGAAATGTGGATGAAAAGATAACCTTGCCACCGGCAGGGACCAAACCTGCGACCTTCGAATAACGTGTCCGATGCTTTTTCGTAAGATTACTCTTGAGTTTCGCATTGTCATCGCTTTCTGTGGACGCCCTCTCCCAACTATCCCACCTCCACAAGCCTGCTTCCTGATTTGCGGAGGTGCTCTTGCCATGGCCTATAATTCGACAATATATATTTAAAAAAAGAAAGAAGAGGAATAATAGCTAAACGTCTGGTACCGAGTACACAGTGAATCCTGGAGCACAGATGCACCAATGAAAATGAAACTGCCTTAAGGCGCCTCTGCAATTAATAGCTAATCCAGTATAAATTGATGAATTATTCTTTGAAAAGTCTATTGGAGTTCTTCTGGTCAGCTTAGGTTTGTTGTTAGAAGGGAGCATAAAGGTTAGTGCTGCATTATTCATTTCGCACCTAAACCTTAGCATTTGGATGTCGGTATCACGTCATGAATTTCGAAGCCTTCTTTTTTCGTATTTTGGCAAATAATGGTGAATACAATGTTCTAAAGCTTCCCATGTTAATGCTCTGGTTCCCTTAGGACAGAGTGCAATGCACGCTTACCGATAAGTAATCATTCAGGCTCCAGTAGTCGCCGTCATAATTTATTACGCCATGTTGAGTTGGTGCAGGTACTTCAATAAGGCGTAACCCACCAGTATTTTTTATTATCCGGGCTTTCCAAGCATCTTCTTTCGGCAAAAGAGGTGCTCTTGGTTTTGTAGAAGGGCAATTTACTAATACGAATCAGATAATTTTCCCTTTAGTGCCCATTAAATAGACCTTGCTGAACTTCTGGCCGGAACATAATGCGAGCCACAGCACCTGGACGGCGTCTCAGTCCGAGAGACGAGTTTGAGCTACCCAGCGAGGAAGCAGCAAGGTCGGAATTTCAAGGTGGCGTCGCAACCCCCAGTTTTTTTTTTATTTGTTTGCTTGTTTTCTTGCTTAACAAGCATCTTCTCGCGACAAGCGTGGTGATTTTGGAATCGTGAAAGAGTATTTTACTAATAATTGAAAAGTTGTTCTCTTTAGTCGCCCTTTATGGACTTTCTAAGAAACTGTCTACCTTTCAATTGTGCTTACGCGTTCCACCTTGTCCTCCATGCGGATCTGGGGCAAATTCACAAACTTCTGTTTCGTAAATACGATTTCCCATTGAATGATATATTCCGCATCACGATTGGCTGAAGTATTCTCTTGTAAAAATATTTTTTCGGTAAGAAGTTTTCGTGAATACGAGCCCTGTTTCTCGCAACAGTACTTCGTACCGCTTGCCTCGGTGTGCCGTTTAGAGTCGCGGAGTCAGGCATTTCGTTTCTTCGATCAATGGTGTTTTGCGATCCTAGCAGAATATGCAAAGAACTGAATGAACAAAGAAAATCAAAGCTCGTTGTGCAAATTCAGGTCATACCGAAACTTCTGTTCTCCCGTGCTTTAGAAGGTAAACAGCAGTATTGCTAAAGTCTGGGTACATAAACAATTTTCTTCGGAACAATTGATGCCAGTCTTTGTTATATACGGCAGTTGAGTCGAACATCGAAACGATAACACTCCAAAGACTCCTGGTTCTTTTCGGTTTCTTTAAATCTTTTACAGACGACAAAACGATCTATCTGAACACGCGACTCTTCCGGAAAGCATGACTAGAAGAAAATATAAGAAAAAAAAAAGGAAGTACAAGCATTCTCACCACCACCTTCTCAGATTTCCGTGGATACCGATCCTGAACAAGTACGCGAAGAAAAAAATTGTTTTCCAACTTAGACAACCCTTCTTTTTTTCGACAAAACTGAAGTGTCCACACTCTGTGACGTTTGTATATGAGAAGAAGCGATATCCCAATTTTCAGTTATTAACGGTAACGTCCGTTACGAGACCTTTTGTCAACGTTTTATTCATGCCCTCT
>JALIZH010032971.1:82500-195000 GCA_030522465.1 Rhipicephalus appendiculatus
AATGATCGTTGCATAAACCCAAAGTCCACGACGATTGCCTGATTCGAGCATCGTGGATACATAGTCACCGCGGCTGGTGCGGGATGCCGCGACGTACGTGCCCGCGCGCTCGAGCTCGCGATCACATTAAAAGCAAGTCGCGAGTTCGAAGAAAAAAATTAAGGCATCTTCACGCGAGTGATGCCAAGCCTGAAGAAAGTACGGAGCTCGGCAGCATTCTTTGTTTCTCTTCGGCCGTCTCTTTCTTCCCCCCCTGTTTTAGGGGCGAAGCTCCTTAGGGCATAGGCTTGTCCCGCGTCGTTGTCGTAGCCACCCCTGTGCGATGACGATGACGCTGCCATCACGGCACAGCACATGGAATGTACCCACTATGCGTCATAACGATGACGCTGATGACGATGAAGAATAAGCGTGTCCCGTTACCCTACTGGTGGGTGACTTTAACGTTGACATCACTGAAAACAGTTGGCTCATACAACACATGGCATCGCGATATGGTCGCACATGCATATCGTTTGACCACATGCAACCAACCACCATGCGAGGAACCTGCATCGATCTCGTCTTTGCAAACTTTCCCCTACGACCCATCCAGGAACCGCTCTCTCTCCATTTCACCGACCATAAAGCCGTTATAATGAAGGGGGGAACGGAAGCCACGGCTTATGTAAACGGTAACCACGACCAACGAAGGAAACGAAAACAAAACGGAAAATCACGGCTCACGAATAAAATATAAATTTCTTGTATTTATACACACAGTGTTTGTCACGTCTTTGATGATGTACTGGGCGAATTTCACGGAAGATTCACGGTTTACCGATGAACCTCCGGAGCTTCGCCCACTCATCATCATTCACTCCGTGGATATGCTGTGATTTTTTTCTATTTTTTTCTCTTTTCCAGTATGTTCGGTCTTTTTCTTTCTACTTCTTTCTATTTATTTCTTTTTTCTTCCTATTTTTCTGTTTCTTTCTTCCCTCTTTCTATTCTCGCTTGCTTTCTCTTTTTCCTATTTTTATACGTGGTTTTGCCTGCGTTACGCCAAGCGATTACAGCATACGACAGCATACGACAGAATACGACAGCCTGGCCCTTAAAGTGCTCCGCACTTAGAATACCTGATCAAGGTCACGAAGCGCGCTGTCTGACGTACTTAGCTTCTTGCCCCCTTGTCAACCATGTTTAGCTGACACAGGCTTTCCGTAGACAAAAACAGCCTGAGCACTCCTTGCTTCGCAAGCTGAAAGCGATAATAAGAGGTAAGAAAAGCTGCTTTTTTTCGTGACTTTTGGGGGGCATCTGCCCAACACTTGACATTGAGAAAGGCTAGTATCGCATTCGAGGGCTTCTTCTCTGGGTTCAACAACCGTAACTGTACCCGAGGCTCAAGTTAACCCTTTCAATTTGCTTAGTCCTTCATCCTCCCTCCCCCCCCCCCCCCCTCACATTTTTTTTTCTTTCTCAGTACAGCTCAAGGCAAGAGCGATTTTTGGTGCTGGTTTATCAGAGTTTGCATTCAGTATGTTTTCATCGTGAACGCTGAAGAACTAGAAGTGTTGTAATGTGAATATGCCTGACCATTTCTACTACCATTTTGTCGTAGAACTTTCGTGTAACACGTCTTTTAAGTCGTGCTACAGAATTTTGTGCTTCCAGACAGGCACAATTATTTGCAATTTCTCGTTTTGGTTTCATCTCATTCTCAATTTTACAACCCCCCCCCCCCCCCCCCCCCCCCCCCTACAGACACACACACCTTCCTGCAAAGAAAAGCTACCATTCATTCTGATCGCTTGCTTCTGGTATTCAACACCACGGTAAGAAATGACCGGCTCGTTGGTGTGTGGCACATGATTACTAAGGGCACGAAGGTGCTTAGGAGGTACACATGTAAGCACAGAAGCTGCTGGCGCATCCATTCATACCGGAGATCCAGTGGTTTAGCTCATGGATCTCTCGTTAACAATAGCACGGCTCGAAGCTCAAACAAATCTGATGGCATAATTTAATGTCTTTTTTGGAAGGAAAAAATATTGATGCGCATACACAAAATGTCTCCACGCCGTGGCCATCATTTCCCATAATTTGTCTCTCATTGGTTATTCCCCATATACATATTTTATGTCGTTTATTTATTCACATTTAACGACAGTAAATCTGTCCACCAGCTTCTGGATACGCGTTATGTTTCCCTATTTAAAATCTGAGCAGTAGAATCGAATGAACAGCGCTTAGAACCACATGTCTTCAGAAGCACGTACAAGTCATACAGGAAGTTAGAGGCTTCCTGCGAGTCGCAAGCACTGCCTCGTTGCCATAGAACACTTCCTCTCGCAGACAGGCCGGACGTCCAGCTTCTAAGACGAGTGGTTTGCTCTCTTAGAACCTCACAAAACATTAATCAGCAAGGGCTGCTTTCTATGTCATCGCATTGTGCACTCAGTGTTGCTAAGCTCGTTAGACGGTGGTGTGCAGTCTCGCTGTGTGCCTTTTGGAACGGCATGGTCCTTATCTATGAATAATCTCGTCGAGATTAGCCTTAGCGTAAATGAACATTTCAGCTCGTGCAAGCAATTCTCCGCGCGCACTTTTGTCTACCCCGCTGCCTTCCATTATAGCCATTTATCTCTACTACACAAACATTTTACAAAATCAGGTGACTTGCTTGCACACGCCCTCCTCGTAGCTTGGCGTGTCCTCGCGAGCATTCATAACCAGTGCGAGCTTCACCGGCCTTTTGTGTGAATTCCCGTTCCCTGTGTTCTATGCATGTTAATGTTGGTAGCTATTGATAAATTCTTTTATTCAGGATAGGGAGGAACAGCGGTCTCTTGTGAGCATATGGGGGAGAGAGGGAGGGGAGGTAGGCACACACTAAGTCACGCGTGCCAAGCTGCTAGTAACTACTGAGCCGGCTAATGTGGCAAGCTCATCAGGCTACTCGAGTATGTCCTTGCGTACAGCTTCCAAATCGGTATGTAGAAAAATATCTTTGTTCTTTCGACGAGAATGTAAAACAGGCCAGCGTAAAATTATGTGCCTCATGTTAGCTAAACCTGACAAACGGCAAAATGTACTTACCTATACAGGTGCTAGAGGTGTCAATGCACATCTTCCGGTCAGCAAGAGTCCGCCATTTATGAATTATGTGAGCGGTAGTGGATGTGTTTGCAAGAATATCTTGCTAATAAATATTTCTTGGGATCGGCTGAGGGCGAGCTATTGTAATAATTCAAAATAGGCAAATAAGACAATGACCGCAGGGCACTCGGCATTTTGCCAAGCAGTATGAGAAAAACATTACACTTAGTGTTAAATGCTAAGGTCTCAAATCTTGCCAGCTCCGGCTATTCCACGACTGTCTCAAAAATATTCGACGTGGAGTTAACATTCATAATAAGCAAGAATGAGCTAATAGGTAAGAATAAGAAGATTCAGAATTGAGTCGCTTGCCTTGGTGGTCGACAGCATTGCCCGAACCATTTGATCAGACTGAGAGAGAATTAATTGGTGGTGTTAGTGGGCCAATGGAGAGAAGAAAAGGGGGAAAAAAGGTGACAGTGACACGCAAACTCGTATTTACAAAAAAAAAAAGGCCTCACACAGTAAGTTAGAAATTTTCAAAGAGAAATTTTGAGCCAATCCTCTTTCTCTGCATATCATTGCTTAAGCCGGCTAACCAATGACAATGGGCCCTTACGAACAAAAAGCTATGGTGTATTTTGGCCTCAGGTATTTACATTGAAAACGCCGACCCGGCTGGCCGTGTAAGACAAGTTGCGTTGTCCCCCCCCAAAATACTTCGTTTTAAACCGCTTCGTCTCTCATAGCTGTTTAACTAGCAGTCTAATATCTCGCACTGCATATAGTACAGGCTAGCTTTTTCCTTCCTCTATAGTTTTTCTGTTTTCCTTCTTATCTCAGAATTAATTAGTCAGTTTCAGGGGGGATTCAAGTGCCGAAACGAGGATATGATTATCAGGCACGCTGTAGTGGAGAGCTCCGGAAATTTTGGCCATCTGGTTTTCTTCAAAGGGATATTGAACAAAAATAGGGCAAGAATGCTGGAAACTTCCACATTACACCCATGAAACGCGGCTGCTGGGATAAACAGTTTACTTCGCATATATTTGAAGAGTTGTCTGCACTTTTGGAGGATTGCGAGCGCGCGAAGCGGCGTATAGACGGCCGTGCCATCAAATGCCCCCCGCTGCCGAAACAGTGTCCACGCTTTCTGTCCTGCAACTTCCCTTTCTCCACTTTTCTTTTACACGGGCTACCATTTCGCCTCCATCGAAATATGACCGCCGGAGTCGGCATCGAACCCGCGACTTTCGGGTCAGCAGGCGAGCCCCGTAACGGCTGTATCACAGCGGCGCACGGGGAGTTACTTGTAGCTGTTGACTGTGGTAATTGAGAACTCGCTATAGACGAGGTATTTGGCATTAACCAGACATCTTGAAATACTCAATTTATTTCCTGAGTACATTGTGGCGGTTAACTGTATTTAAACAGCCCGGGATGTAGTATGTGGTTGCTATAGCAACTACAGATCTCGTCTGGTGAAGCAGCTGTAGGATTCTGACGCTTTCTAACCTCTTTTGGCCTCTGTGCGTTGCATTGATACCGAGAAGCACGAGCGAAATGGGAGCACAGAGTTAACAGGCAGCGCGTGGACTTACTCCGCATTACTGTCTGCGTTCCACACAAAAGACTCCTTTAGAAAGGAATAAATGCGTGGTGCGAGACAGCTCTGTCCAGGCGCTGACTGCAACTTATAGCAAGTTGTGAGAGAGAGAGTTCTGCACTCGCTTTGTCGAGAGAAAGTACCTTGAATCAGCATTAGCGCAGTGAGCCTAGCGAAAGTTCTCTACATATTCTGTACAAAGAGAAGGTTGAAGGAAAAAATATGCGGAAAAAAACCAGGGAGGTGGCTACACTTCGCTGAGCAAAGGAAACAAGCGGAATTTTTACTTCGAACAGGGAAGTACTTTTTATTGAGTGCAAATTGTGACAGAAAAGAGGCGGGGGGGGGTAGTTGGGTAAATGAAAACGAAACTCATATAAAAGAAAATAATGCAGGGAAGAAATCTCTGGCGAAGGAAACCAATTACAATATTAATTTGCTCAATGAACAAGTCATGTAACGACGCTTGATAGCCTGTGACACATGCAGAAGGAAAAAAAGAAGTTCGAGTCAGGTCCACTCCCTGAAAGCCGTCGAAACAGCGAAGATGACGCCATCTTTCATCAGGCTATTGCATCTCTCTGTGTTTCAAGTATTTTCAAAGTATTTCTGCATTGTATCATTGTTATTTATTTCTTAGCCTATGTTAAGCAATGCGGTGGTAGTGGTGCTTACTCTTGCATCTGTTGTCGCCCCTTTCGTCAGGCATTTCATCTCGCTCCTAAGTTTCGCCAGTTTGCACCAAGGATTTCTTCGTTCTCGAGGCAAATAAATTAGGATCCCGCGCGACGATATGCTCATTCACAGCCACGCTGAAACGGTACGGTAGCGTACCACTGCGTCCGTAGCTCAATCCACCCGGCCTATATTAAGTATGTCGTATATTCTTAGGCTTTGACGAAAAAAAAATATGGACAGTTCAAGTAAGTGGCCTAAGTATAAAACGGTCATTCATCAAATGAGCACCTAGACCTTTTGCAGTGGACGATTACAAAAAAAAACGAGAAAAAAAAAACCTGCAGCGGAAAGACACATTTTCAACGGAATTTGGTTGCCTCGCGACCGGAGGAGCCGATGGCCGCACTCCGCAAGCAAATCTTTCCACATAAAAAAAAAGAAAAAAAAACAGAGAAAATCAACGGAGGACGAATGATCTCTAGCCAAAGGAAAAAAATATCCATGCGGCTTTCCGCTCAAAATGCGGAATCGATGCGGCAGCCGAAGCGGAGGACGTGGTATGATCATAAAGTGATATCGCGCCGTTCGTCAAGCCCTCGAATAAATTATATTAAAAAAAAAAACAAAGAATGGTGTTGTGCTTCATTCCGAATGACGGCATTTTATACGTGTTTTTACGCCTGCAGATTGGATGACGGAATAATAAAACGTTCCAACTTCACGTCTGTTCATGAATTCGAAAAATCAAAGACGAAGTCGGAAAAGAGCAACCTAACATATACGTCGGTATTATGTTTTGACTTTACAAGTGCCGTTATAATCACTTCATATTTTTCTTTTGTTTCTTTCAAGTCACGTGCCCACAACAAAGAAACCCTCTTGAAATCGCTCGAATGAATGAATGGTAAACGCAAAGAAAGATTGTGCGGCTGTAGTTCCTTTAGTAATCGGTAGCCAATTTCCCAAAGTTTCTTCCCTGAAAGGGCTGTTCGCAATGGGCCAGCCGGTTTCAATAGGTCCAAAATTAAAGCTTGGGAACCACAAAAAAACTAGTTTTTTTCATTAACTATATCGCTCATTAATTGGTTTAAGACAGATATTTATTGTACGAAATTTTAGTAAATACGGGTGCTAAATTTAGTGTAATGTATGTGTAAGTATTCCCATGTGTCGTAACATGAGCAGGCTGGGCCATCATTCCGGGATCTTTTCGACGGCCCCTCGTGCAGAATAAACCTCACAGGTCCCCTATGCAGTCAGCTTAGGCGACTGCAAGGCGAAAGCCATCTTCTTTTTCTCCTCAGTCGATGTACTGACCGAGCCCCGCCACCCTACATAGCTCTCTGCACCTAACGTGGTTTACCACTGCCTCCAGGATCGGAGGAACCGCGCCTGGTTTTACACTGCCTCTGTGATCGGTCCACTTTTGGCCAAGTTACACTATGGCAAGTTTTTGCAGCGCGCGAACATAGGAAAAAGGACAGAGTAGACAGAAAGAGCGCTGACTTCCAACTAACTTTATTTCGCAATGTCACAAAATATATGCGTGCTCTTATCTTCCTTTTCTACGCATATATTTTGTGACATTGCGAAATAAAGTTAGTTGGAAGTCAGCGCTCTTTCTGTCTACTCTGTCCTTTTTCCTATGTTCGCGCGCTGCAAAAACTTGCCATTATGATCCCGAACCAACTAGCCCAAGCTTCCACACTTGCAAGTTACACTGTCAGGGGATGACGTTACCATGAGACGTCACGTAATGCCCCGATGACGTAATGATGACCTCACAAATATTGGCCATATGGGAGGTGTTGATGGCGCCATATGGTGGCTACGTCACGTAATGGTTATTTTTAAATGCGAATGCATTTCTTAGCCGCGCTATGTCAGGCGGCGTTGTCCGGCGTTGTACGGCGTTGTCCGGCGTTGTCCGCGGAGGAGGAGGATAGGTGCAGTGCTTCGCCGCTCCTTCTCTCGCCGTTCGCTCTCTCTCCTCCCTGCGCCCCACTCTCCCGTCCGCTCGCGCCTCACTCTCGACCGTTCGCTGGCTGGGCGCCTCTCAAGGCGATGGCAGAAGTGGAGAGGAGGAGCGCGCTCGGGTGCGTGAGGGCGCTCGCATCGTGGCAGCTCGGCGGAGCTGCCGCGATAAAAAAAAGAAAAAAAACAGGCGCTGCGCCATGCTCCCGACCGGGCTGCAGAAATTAGGTGCCTTTTCCTTCTTCGAACCACAACCAGCATATACATATAAATGGAGTGAAGCGCGCGCGAAATGCATTCGCATTTCCTCACGATTCCCTTCGGGGAGGTGGGGGGCATTTTTTTGCATTAGTCATGTTGACGCCGCCGACCTGGGACGCCGACGAGGGACGCCGGTGAAGTTTTGCGTCTGAGGAGGCGTCTAGAGCTTTCCCCTTAATATACAAAACGCAGGAAACGGAACTGACCGAAGGGCTCGTTTCTTCGTTAGATGCAACCTAACGAAGCCAGCAGGCAGTGAAGACAGGGAAGGCATAAGGGACATTATTTGTAGTGTTTAACTGTAGTGAAGCAATTACGACGTAGATGGAAATGAATTACAGCGGACGAAGAAGCAATTCGCCTTCGGTGAGGACCGAACCAAGAACCTTCGAATTACGCGTATGTAGGTGGCGCGTGTGAAATTGCCCTCACATTTCTTGATACTTTTTGTAACGCTAGCCACAGCTTCTGTGTGTTTCACGCGTACACAGACCTCATCGTACCTTATCGATTGATTCTACAGACACGTGGATCTCAGTGGCCTTTCTGGAGGCTTACGTCGATTCGGTAATGAGCGGAGTGCTTTCCGCTTTAGGTCAACCTCATTTCTACGAGGCTCGTTATTTTCGGAAATGGTTTTCCAGTAAGTGCCCCGTCGAGATCTCTCACGCTCTCAGGGAACCCTTTTCACCAAACAACATTATCGTCGACCTATCGCGTCCTCTATAGCGTTTTCTTCCAATTGGCAGTTGATCGTTGTATTGTTCTGGCGGAGCACAGGTTATCGACTGAACTATGTAAGGGATCTGCGCTGACAAACTTTTCCCATATACATCAACTATCGGCTCCCCGCGCTATACCTCTAATAGATACTGTTCTGTGTGTTCTCAAGGTCTCAGGTCTGTCCTTGTAGCTTTTTCTAATTTCCTTTCTTTTGACGCCATTCCACATGATTCCACATGACGCCATTGCACACCAGGTCACTATTCACGTTGGGCTTGTGTTTTGGAGTATGTGACCTTGTGTTCATCTTGTATTTTACGTATTTATGCATTTCCGTATTTTTGTCAATAGCAAGCGGTAGCCTCGCGCGGTCATGTCATGTGATCGCAGAGGACAGATTTTTTTTTCCTGGCGAAAGCCTTAAAGGCCTCGTAAAACGCGAAAATTGACTGACAGCGTTGGCTTCGGCGTCGCCAACATGAGTGATGAAAAAAATATCATCGATCGATGACGTCATCACGACGTCACAAATCACCAAAGATTACGACGTCATCGTGACGTCATATGATGGAGGTCATCACATGACACCGTTCATTGGTCGAGGTGGTCCGATCACGGAGGCAGAGCAAAACAACATTAGATGCAAAAAGCTTTCGTAGGGGGGCGGGGAAGGATCGATATATTGACTGAGAGGGAAAAGAAAATTACTTTTATTTTCGAATCGTCTTAGGCAATTGTGTAACAGACCCCGAGATCTATTTTTTTTTTCTTCAAGCTACGCGTACGGCTTTTATTGCCTGCTTACCCCAAGCTGTTGGAAATGAGGAAAACCTTCATCCGTCAATCTGCAGTTCTAGATTGCTAAATTATAGTACGCTGATCGTATCTTGCAGAGATTTGCGACAGCCACCGTATTGACTCAAAATCTCGCGACACATTCATAAACACTAGAAAGAAAGTTTTTGATAACAATGTGGATCTCGCCTTATATGCTTCGCGTAGATAACAGTGCTCCTACCCATCATGTGAGCAAGCAATGCGAAAAATCATCTATTCCTGTCGTGTAAGTTGTTCACGTTGTTCTGTTTCTTTCACACTTTAACAAAACGTGTCAATGCACTATTTGAAGCGATTCGTTCTGTCTTCTAACGGGTTCGTCTTTTTTTGTGTTTCTTCTTTTCTTCTTCTTTTTTTTTGTGAGCTTCTAATTACCAGCACATTATTTACGAGTGTGAAGGATTTAGTTCTTCCATCTCCGTGCTATTCGAAACGGAATCGTATAGAAAACGGTTATTGCAACAGAACTAAATAAGATTATCTGCATTCATTGGTCGAGAGAAGTCGCAGAATCTTTGTAATTGGTGCTTTGCAGTGTTATCTCTCCACGAACAGAGAAGGCTCAGTCGATTCTATCACCTTTTACTTTTCTTCGTTTAATGCAGTCAGTACAGCTTATCATGCAAGGTAACTCGATTACGATAGCAATTCACGCAATGTGCGCCCACGGGAATCGCAGTTCATGCAATGTTCTCAAGCAGCGGACGACTAACCAGACAATCGTCCACAGTTTCGCTTGCAATGCTAAGCGTATCTGGAGAAGCGCAGTTTTGAAGTTCCGTTAGAGGCAGATTTTATCTCGCGACTATGAAATGTTATATCTCTAGGAATTGTCAGAAAAATCATAAGCCGCATTTGGCACCGTGCGCAGTACCTACCACCACAGCAACGAGATTTCTTTTTCGTCAGCTTTTCAAACGAAAATGTCGCGTATTTCGCCGCGTAAACCACATAAGAGTTATGCTAATCTAGATTATATCAACTTGCGTTGAGGGAACGACATGCGCTAGCAAATACATTTAATCAAAAGACAGCAATATAAAGCTAGAACCCAAGCCACATAAACACACACACACACACACGCACACACACACACGCACACGCACACACACACGCACGCACAAACACACAAACGAAAACTCATTATAACGCGCCTTGATGGCGGTTATATACTTTCGAGCTCAGGAAGCGGACTTTGAAATAGAAAGATATCGTTAGTTTCCAATACTCTAACTTTTTTGCTTGTTTTATGTTTTTTTCTGTATCCTCGGCGCTCCCCTTTGGCAAGCAAAAATGATGAATGTAGACACATATCTGCTTCCGGGTCTACGGCCAGGACGGAAAAAAAGGATCCTTTTTCCCGTCCTGGCCGTTCAGGTCAAGCACGTGAGTCCTATTTTCTGAGTATCCGGAAAATGTCTTATAAACAACACAACTAGTACGATATCGATGGTTCTGATTTAGTTTATATTGGATACATATGATGACTGAGCTTAAGTTTACTTAAGGGCTAAAAACTGTCAGAATAATTAATCAAAATTGAGTGAATGACTTCGTGGAAAGAGCAGGCGGTTTTCAGATCGGTGAGGGCACCTGGCGGAGGAGATCTGAACCATGCGCTTCGTTCTACGGGGCCTCTGAGATCTGCATCGGTAGTGCGACGAAACGCAAGTTTAACATCGCGACGAAACATCGCGACGAAACGCAAGTTTGACCCAAGAAATACAGCGGTGCACACGAACTCCAATGCGCGAGTGCCACCACCCGACACCGAAGTCAGGGATCAGGGTTGCCTCCAAATTTTTTGTTTGCCGGCCTTCACGGAAGTAAAACACTCGCCTCCGCACATGCTTCTTGTTATCCTTCGAGTCACAACTGTAATACATGCCAGGACAACCGGTTTTATTTGTTTATGAAAAAAAAAGGGGAAAAAAATTTTAAGGTAGTGCTTGCCGCTCTTGGGCAAGGCTATTGTTAAATCACATGTGCGCTTGCCGCTTACGCTTAAGAGGCAGTGTCACAGTCAGTTTCTGCACGTTTGCATCACACTAGTTCATTTTTTCTCGGGTTGCGCGTCATTGTTTTGTATGTATTCACAACGACGCTGACGAAGAGAACAGTTGAACCTTTCCAGGCTTTACTGTGAATTAAAAACAAAGAAACAAAGTCACAGTTTCGCCGCCAGGGCGATGCAATGAATGCGATAGCAAGAAATTGTAATGTCACAAGAAGAACGTCAAGCAGTTCGATACTCGCAGTGTGCCCCTGACGCACAAAGAAGGACGCTCGAAAAGAACACACAGGTATAGTGTACTAGAATAATTTCCTAGTGACGCGTCCCATGAGGGAGAGACAATAGGCCGGTTGATGCAAACGCCAGTAGATGCCACTCGTGGCGTTTCTGCGCCCTTTTCTAGTCGCTGAACCGGTTCGAGCCGGTTCAGACCCGTTTTGCGTCTGCTTGCCTCTTGCCAGTGCGTATATATCCATTGCGACGCTACTTCCAACGCGGTTTATCTTGTGAAAAAAACGTTGGAGGACTTTTTTTTTTCTCGTGGGTTATCATGTAATATGCCGAAAACAAAAACGGAATCTCGTTGCTTCGCACCGGGCTGCCACAATGGTTCTCAATGGGCTGCCACAGTGGTTCAGTAGGCTGTCACAGTGGTTCACTGACGACGGCCCCGACTCCGTCGTAAGGATTTTCCGCGACACAGTCTCCTAAAAGATGCCGCGTTACAATTTCCGCAGTGTATTTTCGCTGTACCTGGTATAGACTGTGAATCATATATGGCTCGTACCCGCAAACCACGGTCCTTGGTTTGCGGGTATGGGTAACACGCATCTGATGGAAAGGGTTTCATGACGTATAGGCGACGGGAGATTCACGTTATTAATGTGATCCTGGTGATCATGCGCTCCTGTGCTCCTGTGCGAATCGTATATACAATGTGAAGTAGACAACTATGAGAGCGCACACATGCAGGCGGCGAGATAGATATAGAGATAGATAGAAGCGATCAAAGTGCCTTTGGTTCTCTAAGAAATGATTTGCATCTAAAAGATCAAAAATAGCGGTCGCATCCACACCGGATGGCTTTCGCATTCGAGTTGTCTTAGTGTAATGCATAAGGGACCTTGCAGTTTGAATTTTTTTTTCAAGGTTGTCGTGCTAACTTTCTTGCGCACACGCACTGAATGTATGAGTACGTGTCAACATAACAATTATGAGCATTAGTCTGTGTTTTAGGCCCATTAGCCTGCCTCACGCAAAGGAGGCGTGCGATAAAACTTTTATTTACTAATTGGGACAATATAGGTCCGCTCGACAAGCTATAGTTCCCTCCCTCCTATAGTTCCACTTCCCTCCTCACTTAGAGTGGCATGTCAGTGATTTCGCCGGCTAAATTCTCTGCCTTTCAACGAAGGGTTGTCTCTCTTTTTCCTTCTTTTTTTTTTTTAGAAAAACAAGCACCTTCCCTAATGCCAAAGTTGGTCACTGTGGGAAAACTATTGTGTTTTGACGAACCTCTCTTAATGAGCTACGCACATATGCAGCGAGGACGTACGAGCTGCATCACAACTATTGCGTCGAAACTACCACCTTTTAGAATTTGTTTCTCTTTCGTGTCAAGTTCTATACCGACACCTCTCAACGCCTTCCCGTCGTACTGTTGCCGTTGCCAGGCTTCCGATGAATAGCCAATTTAGAAGGACTGTGTAGAAGGATTTAGTGAGACACAGATTGTGAGCACGGTAACATTAAGGTGCACAGAAGTAATCAGCTGCATTTATGATAAAGGTGATATAGAGGTCAACGGTATTCGGGGTTTTCTTCAATCAGATCTGCGTATGCAACTCCGATCGAAAGTGCAATTTTACACTGTTACAGCTAAAATAACAGGGCGCCTGGAGCGATAATTTCCAGAACTATTACAAGTGGCATACCATCAGGAAATACCCAAAAGCGAGGACTTTTTTTTTTTCTCGGTAAGTGCACCACCGCATGGCTCCCGTAGAATTGTGAAAATTTAAGTCTTGGTAAGAATTCTGGATTCAAGATTGTGATACATGGCTTACCTGTTTTCCCTAAATATAGTTTTAGATGTGCCGGTAAAATACCGTGCATTTGTGCTGATCGTCGGCGTGGTCATATTTGCAATGCGAATGTCAATGAATTAATTTCTTTCAAAAGGTGTGTCATGACACTAACGGAAGTGGCTCTTATAATCCAGTGTAATTAAACATCATGTTTTATTGAGAATGTCACTGAATGTAGACAAATGAACTAACAATATTTCGATAAGTCTTACTCCGAATTTGGTAACAGTATCGCTACAACTATGAAGTTAATACTATAATTTAGGCTGATATAACGTAACGCAATCGAAAAAAAAATTTCATATTTTACAAAATGCTCTGTGACTTATGTTGTCGCTTTCGTTGAAACACACCACATGTTTCTCGCCTAATGGTCGCCATGTATTCTCATTTTCATTTTCTCCTTAAATATACCTCGCCCCAACTTAATTCCACTGCCGACTAACGTTGACACTATTTCCGCACTCGAGGTCATACGCGCCTAGAAAACGTTTTTAAAAGCTGCAATTAGCGCTAACAAGAAGCATCGCAAAGTCAGTAGCTCATGAAACGGAACACTTTCGTCGCGTCCGCATACCTGCAAAGAGGCGCCATCAACATCTTTTTTTTCTTAACTTGAAGACATTTCATGGTCGGTGACAAGTCCATGTCAAAATGAAATGCACCTAATGGAAAAGTTTCCTTCACTTAAGGAGCTCGCCCTGTCGAACGCCTAAATTCATTTTCCCATTTTTTCTTTTAAAGACGGGCGAACCAGACGCTGTAATATTACGAGAAGGAAGTACAGCAAAGTCACGTGGCTAGACGAGGCCATGACAGAGGCTCAGGTTCTTCCTATGTCGCAACGCTGTCACATTTGATGCGCCGAGATGGACACTACACGTAACACGGAAACAGCTGCTTAACGAACACATTCTCCGAGCTCACAAATTAAGTTGCGCGCGCAGATAAAAGAGAAATAAGAAGGGTTTTCGCGACCATGACGGCAAATTGTGACTGATATCTTGAAGACACGCTCCTTCTATGTGAAGCTCCAAACTTTGAATGCTAGAATTACGAGGAGATATCAGCTAGCTAGAGCTAACCAGCACGTTCCAGTTTCTTTTTGTCCTCTTGCAAATGTGAATTTCTGCGTGGTTAGCTAATAAAATTGGATATTTCGCAGTACAAGCCTGATGTGTCTAGCAAGTTGCGAAGCAAGAGGCGGGGCTCTTATGTAGTGCTAAGGGTTGGGGTCAAAATAAAGAAAACATGTAGGCAGCTTAGCACTAGTGGTGCCAAGCCTGAAGGAAGAATGGAGCTGGGGGGTCTTTCTTTGTTTCTCTGTAGTTTCTCTTTCATTCTTTTTCTATATCTTTTTGTCTCTGTTTATTTTTACTTTTTTCTTTCTCTCTACCTCACTATTTCCTTCTCTTTCCTTTATTTCTATCTCTCTCTTGCTATTGCTCCCTTGCCTACTCTTTCTTTCTTTCTCTTGATGCCTTTCTTTCTCTTCATTTCCCTGTTTCTCATTCTCTATATGCTATGCTATACTCAGTCCCCTCCTCCTTTCCCTCTTCCTCACCCTAACTTCCCTTTCCCACCAAGTCGCTGTACTTACCATAAAAGGCGATGATATGCTCTGCTCGCGTGTCTGGACCGCCAAGTGGTTACGACGCGAGCCTTCGGATCGTGGGTACGCAGGTTCGAATCCCACCTCGTCAAAAATTTTTTTTCGACAAGAATTTTCCTGCTTCTCTTTCTTTCTATATTTTTCTTTCTCTCTCCCCCCTCTGAACTCGTTCTCTCACCCATCACAGTTATTGCATTCCACGCCGGACAAATCGGTGCACCTGTTTTGGAGGCCAAGAAAAGGAGGACAAAGAGGAAGAGGAGGTCGACGAGAGTGCGTGCTGTTTCATGATGACGATCGTTTCTGTTCACTCGTCACGAACCAATGTTCTGCTTAAACAGCTGCGCTGGTAAAAATGAACTTAAGAAAAAAAATTTGGAAACTTCTCGCGTATCTTAAGGGGCGAAAGAAAAATGTGCGAGACATGCTCACGTGCGCACACTGAGGTGATGTCCTCATGAAGAGAGACGAGTTGGTATACACCGAACCTAGCTGGGCACTGCGTGGAATGTGAATGCGTCGCGAAAATTAGACTTATTAACGCACGTATCGGTAGTGATTCAACCTGAGAATGCTGTCGGCGGTATTATAAAACGAATATCATTTGGTTAAAATAGAAAGATAGGGAATTAAGAAAATATATTGCTAAGCTGCACGAGTTGCTGACACACTTAAATGAATGGCGTTCCATGCACTGAAAAGACATGATTCCCTTGGGTTCTCTGACTCTTCTACTGAGGTGAACGAATGAAGTACGAAGGATGAGAAGGCAATATGTCGAGTTGAAGAATTGAACGAATGTGTGCCTGGTTATAACGAGAGAATTTATAGTTATGTGCGTTAGTGTTAGTAAATCGCAAGAATAATTAAGAGCACGTAGCGACATAGGGCCTATTTTTCGCGCACACTTTCGCATATGACCCTTGTAGGAGTGCTAATTCGCATTAGGAAATTAATGCAATCGCAACGTATTGTCATTGCTTCAACTGATGTACGGTGTGAAAGCAATTTTTTTATGGTGGCCTTATCTGGTTATTGTAGAGTGTATGCAAGTTGCTGAGTCGTTTAAAAATAGCTGTGTCTAATCTCTGTACTGTAGGCAGACAATAGACATACTTATTGTATCACTGTGTAAAACATTATTGAATATTAACCTCTTCTTCCGCCCAAAAGCTTAATATAAAATGTTAATACCACAAAAAATAGTGGTAGCTGTAATCTAGCTACAACGATGGTTAGTAAAACTAATGGTGCCGATTAAACGGCGACGACTATAACAGGGACGACAGCCATGACGTCGTTTGACGAAGGCAGACCGAAGACCACACAATACACACCATACAAACACTCATGATGGCATAAGTAAGACAGCCACGCTAACCACACAATTGCGAGATGTCACTGAGATGTCACTGTGCCGCTGTGTGGGGAAAGAAAAGCTTTCTTTTTTTCTTCCGCGCCCAGGAAACATAACAGTGAGCTCGACAACCACACCTGCTAAGTGCGTCACAAAAATTGGATAGCGCACCATGGACAAAAAGCTATCGCAGGAACAGGAAAACACCAAGATGACTATACCGAAGCGCCAGTCCTTAATAAAGCTCCGATGTTCGGGCAGGACGAAGGCAGTGACGGGCGTCAACAAGACAAGCAACTCTCGGACCTTTCGCGATGCGGAAATGGAGTAAAAAAAATCCGTTCTTTGACGTCTTCGTGTTCCCACGAGTGAAGCGAGCGTCACGCGCTTCTCGCCCCTGGTGACATCGCAGGCTCGTTACCATCTCTTCTCGGGTAACACAGCGGCAATTATGTTTTCCTTGACTGCCAAGGGAACTGCGACGTTGCTGGGAGTAACGCGATGCAGAAAAATGTAGAGGGTAAGCATTTAGTGACAGTTCTAGATTACATCTCTCTTTGTTCTGCTGAGGCGCCCATAGAAAGCTTTGGGACAGATCGAGTATCCCTCACCGTGCTTGTCCAGCGAAAGGCACCACAATGTCTTGCTGTGCGGTCTGCGGTCACTTCACAATATCGCGAAAATGTTGACTTTTAGAGCGCAGCTTTTAGGCACCCGCTTCTGCGTTGAGCTGCATCGGCGTTGGTGTAAACGGCTGTGCGAACGAGGACGAAAGAGAGCGAACACGGAGCGCAGTGCAAAATGAAAGACGGTGGTAGCGAAGAGAGCGCTAGGAGGAGGGAACGACAGTGACGAGACGACAGGTTCCGCGGCGGCCACCCGCGGACGCCTCAGTAGTGTGCGCCTTCGTGCGGTCGCTGATGACGTCATCAGTAAGGTATGTGGCGAGGGCGTCCACAGATACCATATGTGGAAATAAAGCGCTGCATGAACGGAGGCCAGTCTGTGGCGGCTGTTGTGGAACGCGTGCACGCGCTGCCTTCCATGGTCTCCTGTCTGCGGTGGTTGATATGAAATGGGCTGCACGAAGTTGTCCGCGCCAGTCAGGCTACTCACGGCGTTCTCTTCTTAATGTAAACCGTGTACATATATAGAAAGTATTCTCAGCCAGTTCTTTCTGAACAATGAGCGACACCTAAACAGCTGCGCTCCAAATTCGCATTTGGCAGTATCGTAATCGTCTGTGATATTTTTTTTCTTGATGAACTCCTCCCACCTAGCTCGATTTTCATGTCGACGCTTTGTCGCCACCAACGCGATGGTGACGCTTCATCACCACCAATGCGATGAAACCCTGGGAAACCTTTTCAAGAAACACTGGTTAAGGAACCAAAAATGCTCGTCGTCCACTGGAAACTGTAAAGTGCTTGAGGATTAGAGAGACATGTAGAGGCCTTGGAAAGCATCTTTTCTGCGTGTGTAGCGTAGAAAAAATGATGGCACATCATCAAAAAGTTACGGGAACACGGACTGGGTTCCTCGAATTCGCGGCCAAGTCATGGCTTTCATCAGGAGGAGGAGAAGAGCAGTTGCCAGCTGCACTCGAATGGAAGTTCATGTTATTAATTGAGCGACCGACAATACTAGTCAAACAATACATGAAGCCCGTGCAAGGAATCATAAGCGACAAAAAATAATTTCTAGCAACGTATGAACGCCTCCAGGGAATAGCTGCGATAGTAAGCCTCCTTTCAATTAGTGCATTAAATAATATGTTACTTAGAACTTCAGCGGGACTCACACTTGGGATGTTGTGCCCCACTCGGGCTCATTCAGTTAGAGCGAGTGTCTCTAAGGGGAAGCATTCATTACTGCAGGCCGCTTGTTCGGTCATTCGTATAATCGGTTGTTGTACAGGCGCAAGCGGGGCATTTGTTCTCGTGGGAAATCATCGGCAGGTCCTATCAACGACTGAGATCGGATTCGAGAAAGCTTTCAACACAGGATCGTACACCGCAAACGCGAAATGAGGTGCGAATTTACTGGCGAAAGTATTGGCGCTAATTTTCTTTTCCTTCATACCTCTGTCTCTGCGCAGTTACTGTTTTTTTTTTCTTCTGCGCAAAGATTCTGTATATATTGCAAGTCCCCGCAATAAACCAGTGGTTGTTAGTTCAGCGCATTCGTCTGTCATTCTTTCACCGTCCCGTGTCCAGCGCTGTTTGTTCCCGTCTTAATCATGTACAGTAAACATTCAACTATTTTTGTAAGGACATGTTTTACTTTCGTGTTATACCGATTCCTACGACGGAAGGGTCAAGAATGTTGTTTTTGTTTATTTCGTGGGCATCTTTAGTAAGCAGTAAAATGCTTATAATTAACAGATATAAAGTTAAAAACTGTCTAGTCATACGTTTGTGCTAAGAGATCGGCAATTTTTCTCCATGCAATTTTCAGCTATAGCTTCGTTGCTTCAAAATGTAGTTAATTAACTATGCCTACTTACGGAATTAAGCGGAAAACAAAAAATAGTGTGACGTACTACACACGATAGTAAGCAACAAGCATTTGGTCGCATCGTAATAGAGTGAGTCGGCATATTTTTCAACCCGGGCTAATCATAGCTGGGGCACCCTGCATAAGTGACGTGCCCTTGTTTATTGGTGGCAGTATTATAAAACGACCATCGCGCTGGCGAGAATTACAATTTACAGATCTTCATTCGGCGTCGTTAGACAAATACAATCTTAGCGACATGATATTACTTGTTAGGACAATGTTTTGTGGCTAAAGCCACGCTTTATGAGAGGAAAAATAAAATAAATAGATCCAATGCACAATTTGGAATTTATGTGAAGTTGCTATACTTCAAACGTAATGCGGCACTTACATTAGTCTCTGTTGTGATCTATGCAGTGCGTTATTACGCGCCACGTTTATATTTGTGCAGCGGACTGATAACAACGTTCATGGGTGGCAATCTTTATATTAATATGCGCTAAAAGCTTTGACATTCTCTTGACCGAGAAAGAGGTCATGCGAATTCACACGCCCTACTTATTGCGTTCTTTCTTTCCTTTGCTCTGTGGTTCGGTCCATTTTATATGTTTGTTGTGCTAATGCAATCCGGTCCAAACATCGTAAATTGAGTAGGCCGCTGTGTAGGAACCTTGTGAATGCAATCGCAAGGAATCTCTTACGCATTCTACAGAAAGTACATCTCCACTCACGCATCGCCGTGGTTGAATCACTCCGACTTCCTGGCTGTCGAGCAGCGTCATTGGGGTCCGCTGTCTGTTCCCAGCGTTTCGTGATAAAGCATATCGGGAAGTGGGCGCGAATACCTTCGGGGTCATCCCAGAGGCCTAGGCAATATATGTGACACTCAATCAACCGAAACCGTGCTCCCACGCTTATGTACTTTCTTCCTGCCTTTGAAAAGTTTAGCGCTATCTCCTCCAGCGTGGTCGGGTAGACATCTGCCGATTTCATCTTTCTGCAAACCGGCGTATGCTTATCAAGCGATTCCTTAACAAATAACACTACACATCCGTTCATTTATGCATATTAGTGCTTCTAGGTTCATAGAGTTTCTGCAGACTCGTGGCAATACGTTTTCGGTTGCCTCGAAAGGTAGAGCTCCATTTCTGTTTCATTAAAAAAGTGCTTCCACTTTCCTTTCCTCCTTTGCAATTTCATGTAGGCATGCCGGATTCCTCCTGGCGTGTCGTAATAAACTGCTCGTGAAAGTTTCCCTACAGGTTTCTGATAACGGGCATATTTCACGAGAACGCTAGTAACTGCGCCTGCTTTTGGCATTACGTATTAACGTATACAGTATTAACGTGTCAAATGTATTGTTTCTTTTCCTTCCTTGTTTTAGCTTACGTGGTGCTCTCAATCATTCTTCCTTTCTGAATATACTCTGCATTTCTTTGGACAATGTTGTCCGCTATTCGCCAACATGGGAATTTTAATTTCACACGTTTCTACCGTTTGATCAAGGTAACTTTTATGAAAGCGTCATTTGGGTTTTCACTAAGCTGAAGTGCTTTTTACGGCACGAGCAATTGTATGTCGTCGGACATCATTTTGCATCGTTGCGTTTGCTACAAAATATCGTCGATTACCCTTCTCGTTTCGACATCTGAGGGAAAATTTCAGTAGTGCTGTTTCTTGGGTATAGTTGGAATCAGCATACTGCATTTTTGGACGCGCTGGAAAAACAAGGACACGGTGTGTCTTGTGCTTAAGTTACTATTTTGAATGTTTGCGAAGGAACATGATATTGTCATTACCTCGAGTAAACGTACTTTCATAACTACGATAGTACTGCAATTGACTATTCTAATTCAAGATTGTTTTCCCTTTTCCTTGAACGTCACATCGCACAAGGCATTCTGCAGAAGAAAGATTATTCGATACTTATTTTTGTACCGTCTTTAATATCATTAACTGCTGTGAAATCAAAACATATATTTTTCATAAAAGTGTCCACTGATCAATTCATTCATTCAAAGGGCACCTTAAAATAGAAATTTCAAGTAACAAACCATAACGGATGTTTCATCAATTTCTTCATAACAGGCTTGAACTAAACAAAGAAGAGGGATTAGAAAACGCGAATTCAGATGCGCTGTAAGTATTGATTTTCACTGGTACCTATCATTACACAAATTTATATTTGAATGCACCCAAATTTGCCAGGCGATGCTATCTCGCTCATGTTGTTCCAGGAGAAGTTAAATGAGTACGCCGGGATCAGCAGGATCATGATACAATATTATCTCGGTATTGTCTTAAAGATACTTTTGAGCATCTGTATTCCTGTATCGAGATGCATTTGAAAAATATATTTCGTGTCTCAGTAGGGAAACACTTTTATAATGTATTGATTATATCTGCGATACTGTGCAGGACACGCGTATCTCGTCAGTTTTTTTTTTTTTTTTTAATTGTTGGAAATGAAATGAGCTGACGTGTTTCGAAGGGAGAAATGGAGACTTTCTTTGTGCTAAGTCAAGTGAAGGGGCGCCGCCAGGTCGGCGACACAAGGAGGAGTGGTGATGGGTATCCAATACGCACAGAGAGAGAGAGAGAAGGAATATAGGAAAGGTACGGGAGGTTAACTAGACTACTTCCAGTTTGCTACCCTACACGTAGGGGAGAGGGGAAATAAGGGAGTACAAGAGAGAGAGGAGGAGAGAAGGAGATGCACATTGCACACCGCACACACAGTGCAGGGTTTCACAGGCGGTTCGCTCATTGATGTTGCCTTCAAGAACTGTGGAAGGGCTCGTGTGGCTTTCTGGGCTGATGTACTTGGAAACTATGCACCCAAGATCTTTTCTTGAGTTAAAGGGACGATCATCCAGTCTCCTCAAGGCACACTGTAGAGTCCGGCGATCTTGTTCAAAGTCGTGACAGTGGCACAAGACGTGGTCAAGAGTTTCTACACAGTTGCATTTATCACACTTGGATGAGTCAGCCATACCAATGCGATAGTTGAATGAGTTGGTAAATGCTACACCGACCCACATACGACACAGCACTGTAGCGTCATGTCACGAAGTCTTTGATGGTAGCTGTAGCTGGAGTAATGATTCGAGGTTCTGTGGGCGACGAGTGGAGTTCAGTGGAGAATTCCAATGCGTAAGAGTAGCATTATGCGCGATGTGACGAAGTTCTGTTGCAGTGTCGAAGCACAGAATGGCCCATGTGACAAAGTGCCTGACACCGCTCCCGTTAGGATCATAGAGGCAGTATTATCGACCTCTATCAGCGAAAGCCGCTGCCCCTCAATGCTGATGCAGCACCCCTAGTCTTTTTTTTTTTTCTTTTTTTGGCAAGCAACCACTTAGCGAGCTCACAAATCTTGTGTTGAGGCCGTACCGTTGCTTCCTAGGAGATAGCTCACTGAGAATTTGCTGTTGCTTAAGGGCAACCACCCTGACAAAGTTCTCAGCAAAACAGATCTTCCGTGTAAAATAAAGGTATGCCTTTTCTTAATCAAATGGTGTTCGTTTGTAATTCGAGCGATATTCTTTACTTGCGCCTTGAAATGCGGAGCAACAGTATGCCCAATATTATGGGGCGCCTATTAATGTCTTGGTGGAGCATGAGCATCCAAAAACAAATAAGTATTTCGGTTAACTGCTTTCCTGGAACTGTGTTCCGGGATCCTTTTTTTCGTCTTGTTGCAAATGTATCTCCGGAATATTCTGTTAAATCAAAAACAAATGTATCTCAACGTCTGCATTTTAGGCATCCAGCACATGTATTTCAATATCTGCATTCCCGGAATACTTTTCCTAGCATATCTGTCCAGCCCTGTGTGCACGATACCTTCAATTTTACAGTGAATCTGCATATGGCCTGGCGAAAACAAAATTCGCCCTTCCTATGTACTCAAAACGCTCCCGACACGCTGTGGTTGTCTAGTGGTTATGATGCCTGACTGCTGAACCGAAAATCGCGGGATCGGATCCCGGCCACGGCGGCCGCATTTTTTATTGAGGCGAAAATTCTAGAGGCCCGTATGCTTAGATTTAGGTGCACGTTAAAATTGCCCCGCGTAGTCGAAATTCTGGAGTCCTCGCCTAGGGCGTCTCTCATAACCATACGTCGGTTTTGGGACGTAAAACCCCAGATAATATTGTTATTGAATATGCCCCCCAAAAGCCTCTCTTTATTTAAATTAATGTTTGTGCCTCCTGCTCCTGCTCATCCTCCTAACCCGTATATGCCACAGCAATTTAGGCAAGTCTCACTAATTATACCACTAACTCACTAAAACATGTAAGGGGATAAACGTAACCTATGATAAGGAAAAAGAGTTGAAGTACGCGTCGGGAGTAAGTCAGTGATTAAATTCCGGGGTCGCACGTTGCAGCTTCCCTGGTTAACCATCATTGGGACAGTCGCAATTAGTAGCAAGGAGAGAGTTACTCAAAAAGTTGACAAGCAAATGAGCCCCAACGAAAACGAGATATTGGTGAAAACCTTCGTGGACGAGAGTGTTACCAAACGAATTGAGTGGCTTCACCCTGATTGTACCATGGTAATTTGAGATCGTGGCACCACTGGGGCATTCCCATCTTGCAAACTAGCTTACGCGACACTCCCGAGATAACCCTGTTCTCTCCTATTCTCGTTTAACGAGCTTGCTGTGGAGAGGTTGACGTTAATATTACCTCGGCTACTCCATTTCCATAAGTTCTGCCGCAAAAGAAAAAGCGGCTACCCAAAATAAAAAATTAACGACTAAAGAAAAAAAAATTGAAGGACACTTTGTACATTCCAAAGTGTGTACGGCGAAAGCGTGTGGCCATTCCACTGATTATGCCATGTCTTTTTTCTTTTACACTCTCACTGGGATAAGACACAAACCGAATGGGTGCGTGTTTTCTTCTTTAATTTTTTACCGCGAATCGCAGCGAGACGCGAGACTCACCTTCCTCCGTTCGCATGCGTTAGTATTTTCTCGCGCTTTGCGCATCGTGCAAACGCCATCCGCGTTCCAGCTCTTAAACTTGACGGACCCTTTGTAAATTCGAAAGTGTATTCCGTGAACGCCTGGGTCCATTGAGACGGCTTCGGTCAGAATGATTGCAAACTCTGGGCACAGCGACGCTACGCAAGCAAAGCGCGAGCGCTATAGAGTCCGACGCGACCGGCGTCCGTCTGCGCATCCCGGCGGCCACCTGGCTCCGTGCCAGAGCTCGGATGGACGGACGGACGGACGGACGGATGGACGGACGGACGGACGGACGGACATGGACGGACGGACGGACGGACGGACATGGACGGATGGACGGACGTACGGACAGACGGATGGATGGACGGACGGACGAACAGACAGACAGATGGACGGACAGACGGACGGACGGACGCCGGACGGAGGTCGGACGGACACCGGACGGACGTGAGCATGAGAAATTAAAGGCTTTCGCCTTAAAGATTACACCATCTCCCGCTAAAGGGAACCATGTGTAGATGCGAAGCAGCGGGCGCTAACGCTTACACTGGCGGCGGCGTTGACGCTGGCGCTCATCGCAGCGTTGCACAGGAGAGAAACCTGGGGAGCGCAAAGCACGCAGTGATGGACCGGTGTCTCCTACTGGAACATCCCAATCGCTGCTAATGGGCAATGAGAGACAGAAGACTCGGACTGGACACAGAGACCCGCAGTCCGCTTTTAGTTAACGCACACGCTGCGAATTTTTTCATCGTCCAACAACGCACAGGAGAAATCTCCCACCGGCACCACCTTGCAGGTCAAGATCCATTGCCATATATACGGGGTGGCCAGTGAACGGTTGTGCAGCGCGAGGAGTCGGTTTTTTCAACCAAGAAACTCGCTAGCAGACGCTGCCTGCGTCGGCGTCGCGAGGCGAGAGAGGGAGGAGCTTAGGAGAGGGGAAGACGTGCATGCGCAGTGGGGGGTGTGGACGCCGCGGGCAGGGATGCCTAGAGGAGAGAGGGGGGAGCGTAGGAAGGGAGAGAGGGAGGTGACGCGCATGCGCAGTGAGATTGTGGCCGCCGCGGGGAGGGATGCCTAGAGGAGAGAGAGGTGGAGAGGAGGTTTTTTTATTTTCATTTTTTTAATGGGTTGGCGCATGCGCAGTGGGGGGTGTGGACGGACGGACGGACACCGGACGGAAGGACGGACGGACGCCGAACGGACACCGGACGGACGGACACCGGACGGACGTGAGCATGAGACATTAAAGGCTTTCGCCTTAATAACTGTCTCACGGCGAAGGCGACTCAGTCAGTGTGATAGCAACAAATTGTAATATTTTACGAAGTAAGGCTGGCAGCTAACTCTTTTGCGTCTGATCTCGCGTAACTCTACAAAACGCTGGTGTAAGAGAATACGGCCGCTACAGGGAGAGAATCACTTTTCGTGCAGTCTCTTCGCGTTGAAAGCACAGCACGTAGAAGGGTATACTAGCCGTCCGTGATGCCTGCCGAGATAGCGCGAGCACCAGCGATCGTGACAGCGCCATTAAAGTCAAAGATCGCAGTTTCTGCTTGAGCGACACATCCCCCCCCCCCTCCCCGGCGTTCTTTCGTGCTACCTACTTGAAGACGGGCGGGGCGTCTCCTCTATGCTTGAGTAGCAATGTACGGCAGACCTCGCACGCGGAGTGATGTTATCGCATGCGCCCTCCGTGCAATGGAGATGGATCGGCTCTTTTCATCTCTGCATCAGCCGCGTTCGTCGCCCCCGCTCACGCGCTTTTATACGCGGGTAAAACATACAATGCGCGGGAGGTGTCTTATCGATTGGGACTTTATACGGAACAAGGCGGTGGCGGCGACGGCAAAAACCTGTCGATAGTGTCAATATAGTTAAAACAAATACACGCTTAAACAAGTTTAAATGACGTGGTAATTTACAGTTCGCTTGCAGGAGCCCACACGCACACATTTGTAGTTCTGCCCACCGTAAATCGACTAACCCATCATTCCGTATATAGCAACACATAGCTGTTGGCGTTGCTTTTCGGAGTCACATCATCCTGCTTAATGGCATCGCTCTTATATATTTTTCGTCTTTCTAATTCGCAGTGCGAATATGCCGTGAAGGCGTAGATGTTTGCGTCCTTGCTAGAAAGTTTCGGCAGGCATGCTCTGCTACATATGGCAGAACCTGCACGTGAGAATGTGTGTGTGTGTGTGTGTGTGTGTGTGTGTGTGTGTGTGTGTGTGTGTGTGTGTGTGTGTGTGTGTGTGTGTGTGTGTGTGTGTGTGTGTGTGTGTGTGTGTGTGTGTGTGTGTGTGTGTGTGTGTGTGTGTGTGTGTGTGTGTGTGTGTGTGTGTGTGTGTGTGTGTGTGTGTGTGTGTGTGTGTGTGTGTGTGTGTGTGTGTGTGTGTGTGTGTGTGTGTGTGTGTGTGTGTGTGTGTGTGTGTGTGTGTGTGTGTGTGTGTGTGTGTGTGTGTGTGTGTGTGTGTGTGTGTGTGTGTGTGTGTGTGTGTGTGTGTGTGTGTGTGTGTGTGTGTGTGTGTGTGTGTGTGTGTGTGTGTGTGTGTGTGTGTGTGTTTATATATATATATATGGTGCATGATTGATTTCGAGTGGGTGTCATGTACACGAAAGCGTGACGAATGATTTGGTGAAGGCTATATTCAAGCGCGTACATGACCGATAACTTGCCTGAAAAAAATGTTATTCCAGTCGCACAATAAAAAACAATACAAAACAATAACAACAACAACACGTTATTCAAGTTCTGTTGGTTACCATTGGCCCAAAATACTATATTTAATGGTTACGTATTTTTATTCTTTTTGCGACCCCTGGAAAATACTAAGAAGAACGTTCGCTAGACTATCACACACACACATGATTAATTCTTGTCACGCCTGCTATGGCTATCCGAAACTGACGTTGATTTCCACGAGAAGGCTTGAAAAATGTTCTCCCCGTAAGGTGCGACGAGTATTCTAGACAGGTCCCCAATAAATCATTCCTGACGCATCCCACCGAAAGCGCAAGATATAGTGCACGCAACAAGTTCTGCATGCAAAATATCCACTTGTGTGACATATAGCGCCCGATCCAGGCATCGTTTTTCATGGAGACATTTTTTTTTATTGTTGCGCATTTGTGCAAAATATTCAATTGTCTAGTGTCTTGCAGCGAACACGCAAATTTGATAACTGAGAAACTTTTCTCCGAAATGATAATAATATGAACGAACAAACGAAAAACGTTGAGAACTTCAAAGTTAATGGATAGTAGCGTATGCATGCAGCAAACAAGTGAGGTTTTACTGTATCCCGTTCACCAAGAGTGCGGAGGATTCGTCTGAAACCGGATATTCACTACAAAGCTTTAGAAGGAAATTTGGAGTTGTAGTCAATCAAGCACCGCAATATGTAAGTATACTACGTTGTACTTTCCCATGGCGGTGACACGACACTGCTAAAAAATGCACACTGGGATTTTTTTACTTTTTTCATATTGCTTCTTGTTACTTCAATGTTATACACGGTGGTTGGTCCCTCATCAATTGTCCGGAGCTGCTGAATAGGTTACGCTTACAATTTGTTAGTGCCATGTGGTGAGGTGTAGTGAACAAAGGTTTTTCACTTTTTCAGAAAGTCTGCTGGAAGATGACATTGCGTTAGTGGAGTGCCGCATACTATGACTTGGCATAAGCCATCACTGCTAGCTTGATATCAAGCCCTATACGACCAAGATGCGTTGAATTGGACAGTTAACATGGTGGACCTTTACAGAATAGGTACCACTTCCACCCACCATCAGTCTGTACAACGTCACTGCGTTAAAAAAGTGTTATTTTAACGCGATAGCGTTAAAGAGCTCGTTTCGCAGAAATGTCGGCGTCGGCGTCGTTGGTTGTGAGCGAAAAATCATCATCTTGTCCGTGACCGAAAAATCATCATCTTGTCCGTGACCGAAAAATCGAGAAAGATGCAAATAAAATAAATAAAAATTTTCGGGTCCGAGTGAGGATCGAACCCGGGTCGTCTGCGTGGCAAGCAGGTGTTCTACCACACAGCCATGCCTCTGCTTGGATATACTGTGAAAATAACTTCCTCTGCTTGGAAATGCAGTGAAAATAACTTCCATGCTTCGCAAACGCAAGCGTCCTTTATATAGGCGTCGCAATATAACATGTAATATCCCAGGAATATTGCGTGGTACAAGCGTAAATTGCCATCGGGCGTCAGAATATGTGACTATCATAACGATTCCATAGTTTAAAGCCAGCCACCCATTACAAACGGCACACACCTTACTGCGCGTATTCCCTTAACGCCACGTAGTGGGTGCATAGCAAGTTCGAAAACATTTCCCACATTTGCCGCGCATAATTTCTCCTGGTTTAAACCATACTACCCATTACATAGTATGCACTAAATGATTGAAGTACGCACTATAGAGACAGGATAGCGCTATCGCGTTCAACTCTTAAAGGCGAAGCTTAAGGGTCCCCCCAATTTTTTTTATTCTGTAAGGCGCCATGCATGTGATAGCGGTTTTTACATTACAATAACGCGCACTGACGAAAGTAGTGGGGATTAAAGTCACGGTCAGTGCTAGCGGTTAAAAATGTTTACGAGAATTTCACTAACAAGAAGTCGTTTTCGCAAATTCATTCTACGGCCCGAGAACTTGTATGCAAAACCGTGTGTAATTCTTGTATTCGCAACGCGAAGAGCGAGGCATGGACATTAAAAAAAAAAAAAAGAGAGAAAGCCCTACCGTATATTGCAACATCACCCAGTTTCTACTTAACGCCTCCCAGGCTTTGTTCTGGCGCGCTCACGTATACCACTGCACTTCCTGCTTAATACCTAATGTTTTCTTTCAACTTTGCGTGTTTCTTAGCGAACGATATTCACGGAGCGCACATCGATATCTGCAGGATTAGCATAATGCGTACGTCGTATCCATGACGACGTCGCGAAAGTTTCACGGAAAGGCCCACGCGAGGGAAATCTTATAGACTGCGGTTGACGTTCAGAGCGTGAGTTTTCTACACGGCAGATGTGGTTAAAGAATTCAAGACTTCGTGAAGGATCTAATATTTCTAACCAGGCTGATAAGTTTTCTCTGAAGTCAAAGTCGGGATTCCCAACTTCCGCGGTCAATGTTTCGCGTTCTAAATCGGTTTGGCAGTCAACGGTTTCGGCAGTCAACGGTTTGGTTAGGAGGCCTAACTCTGGTGCGAAGAACTTGCTCAATCAGCTAGCGTAATTGAGTTATCCCCTACAAGTGAAGCACTTCCTGAGCGTGCTTAGCGCAAAGGACTGTCGACAAGGTGTGAGATCTATAAGTAATTATAAAGTTTTATACTGAAGACGATGTTTGGTACACTCTCAAGGAGATTATTTTTCGTACTTAAGAATACTTATTCTACGTCCTGCTGGTCTCTGTCTCGCTCCACCAAGGCATGACATTCGCCCGTCGACATCGCTGCCTTGCGGCGGCGCTCACTGCAGCAGTTTCTTTAGTCGGTGCTATCGCACCGGAAGTAACCGTCGGCGAAACAACGTTGGTGCATGTGGAAGATGCACTACTCCGACAAAGAGTCGTCACACGCTAACACGAAGCTAAAGGCAAAGAACATAGCTACATCGGCGACTCTCCGATGCTAGCGCGGCCAATGCTTTTTCACTTCTATCGAGACGCAGTTAAAGCATGGCCTCCGAGATTGTGCGCCGGCGTGCAATCTCTGACGCCTGCTTTAACTGCGTCGTCGACTAATCGTTCGCTAACGGCGCTAGTAAGTGTCATGCCGCATTACTTTTCTTCCCCGCTCGCAGGCGGCGACACCGACCCGCCACGCCTAATCCACGCCAACAGAGAGCACCATGCGAGAGAGGATGTGTGAGAGATATAAGGCGCGTTGGCAGGTTGCTCTCCAGCTGCGTCGGTGGCTTAGTCGGCAAGAAACCGGGCGCCCTTCGTCGCGGGCCAAGGAGTCAGAGGTTCGATTCCCGGCGGGGGGAACAATTTCATAATGATTTTTCTTTCTCATTTGGTAGCGTTAATTATATCAACGTCATATCCGTAACGGATATACTTGGTGGACCCCGGCATAAAACACTTTCGTGTTAAAAAAACTTTTTTTATTGGTTTTATGTTGCTCGCACGTGTACATATTCTGAGCACCTGGCCAATGGGATTGCTTGTACCTCTTAATGACATACACCATCTTCCCAGTATTATGAACAAACATTTTTTATCCCTTAACATATTGACCTTTTCGGTGTTTCATTATAACGTAGTAGTTAAAACTTGATTTAAAAGGAACTTCCGTGTCTTACATATTCATTTACTTTGTTTTTCAACTTGAGTTCATTGTTCACTTTCTAACATATTTATCCTAGTCGCTAAGAGGACATATTTTATTGGCGGTTTTTTCCTCTAAAATGAAAGAGAACGCTTTGAGAAAAAAAATAAAGAAAAGCTATTCCGGGGAGAAAAGAATCAAGGCGTCCTTGGTCCAACGAAAACCCTATTACTTGGCGAACGCGCCTGCGTGCATGCTCTCGAAATTCAAGTTTCCCAATGGTGCCGATTTGATGAGAAATCTTGATTGCTGTATTCATACGAGCAGAGAACTTTATCGGCATATAAAATTTAGTGAGGAAATGCGTCGGCCTCCTTTTCAAACTTTGTACCATCTGTCCGAGAAAAAAAGGCAGGTAATAGCGAGCCAGTGTGGGTACACGGCGTTGGAAGCTGCATAATTTATTCAAGAACCCAAATGAATATTTTCTGGCATGCAGAAAGAGTTTGCAGAGAACGACTGAACAATTGTAGACATATAAGGCATATAATATGACACAGTCGTGCTGCGAGAACCGGGTCTCAACTTTCGACACGAACTTAATGAAGTGAGGTGTGCGTCTTGCAAGACGAGCAGAACTTGCGCTTCAGAAAGATGTACAGCAGTACGTTTCTTCGGAAAAGAAATGAATAAAAAAGAGGATGTGAAGAAATACCACAATAAGGAAAGGGCTTGTTCATGTCCTGCCGCTTTCTCGCATCGTTTCGCGTTTTTCCTATCTTAGCAAGAGAAAGTAACGTTCACTTTTCAGGCAGACCTGAGCTTTATGTTGCCCCGGCCTGCTTGTCTCCTACTCTTGGCCGGTTTTTAAGTGCGTAGATCTTTAGGGGCCCGGGCTGTCGTATGCTCTCGTATGCTGTCATCGTATGCTGTCGCCTCCTGTAGCTTGGCGTCACGCAGGCGTAAACCATGTGTAGCGTAGCCACGTTTAGCATAGCCATGTACAGTAAATATTGTAAGGGGGGCGGGAAAGTTAAGTGAGAGGGAGGAGGAGGGCAAGGAAGATGGGAGAGGGTAAAGCATAGCGTAGAAATGTGTATTAAGCATAGCAAGGACGCGGCAAAAGAAAGTGAGGGTGAGGACAGAAGTGAGAGCGAGGAGGTTGGAAATGAGGAGGGGACAAGGTAAAACATAGCATAGCCGGCGTAGTATAGCATAGCCAATGTGTAGTATAATATAGCAAGGGGTGAAAAATGAAAGTGAGGTTGAGGAGAAGGGCAATGACGAGGAGGGGGGGGGGGGGGGTAAGGGCATGGCGTAGCCGTATGTAGCACTATATAGCCAGGCGTGGGAAAGGAAAGCGAGGGGGGGGGGGAGGGAAAGGAGAAGGTGAGGGTAAAGCATAGCATAGCCATGTGTAGTTCAGTATAGCAAGGCTTGGGAATGGGAAGAACGGCTATTTGGGCGAGTTGGTTGAATTGCATGTTAATAGGGGTGGCAGCGCAAGCCCGAAAGTGCTGAAGGAACAGCGTAATGGAAGGCAAGGCGAGAAACGTGTTGTCCCTCTTTGCTTTCCGTTCCTCGCCTTGCCTTCCGTTACGTTGGAACATCAAGGGGTCGTTTTACTTGTTTTAACAATTGAATTGCCGAAATGCATCAGTCCCAGCTTTTAAGGGACTACTGGCGCTGCATTGATCACCGGAAAAAAAAGGTGTTTCTGCTTAAAACTACAGCGTCAGCGAAGCGAACGTGTCGCCAATTCACTATCATCCCCACGAGATTGGTCATAAGACGATAGAGATTATGGCTGCATTCGGATTCGTTACGCCAAGCGCACAACTAGTTCTTTTGCTGATCATGATAAGTGATGATCATCAAGGCGCTCGAAGAACAAGAGGAAGAAGACTTCTCCTTGGCGCTAGCGAACGCTCAATATGCTACACATGGAGCGCTACGCCAAGCGACGACAACTGCATACTACAGCACACGACAGAATATGACAGCCAGGCCTCCTAAAGTGCTATGCGCTTACAACAAAGTTTCGTTGGCGCCGGCTCATTATTGTGATGGGCGGAAACCATATGGTAAATTATAGGAATAAGGTGATTGCCAAGTTAAGAGAAAGCGGTAGGGAACGCGACACTAGTGAAAATGATGCTTCGTGAAAAAACAAAAACACAAACAAAAAGGGATCCTTACTGAGTGCGGGGAAGATGCTGAAGAAGCGATTTTATGGAGAGCCATTTCTAGCAAGTGCTTCGTAGAAATCGGGTTTCACCGTATGGGGAACGATGCCTTTCGGACCCGAATTCGTAGAACCATGGTGCACATCGATTGCAGATCGCCTGTGGGCGTAGAATAAGTCGGCGATAAAACGATCTGATATTTTCTTGTATATTTCAGATGCACAAAAGGAATTTGCCAAATTATAACTGCAAAGAAATGTACCAGTGAATTCATACTCTCTAGTTGAAATTTGTTGTATGAAATCTGCCTGCAGAAAGAATAGGGGCAGTCTTCCGTAGATTGTTGAGAAGGATGTTTTCTTTTTGTTTTTTGTTTTTTTTTTTTTTTTAGAGAGAGAGATACAAACATAAATATTCGGATTCCAGGTGCTACTAAAGGAAATAAAGGAGCTAGCAGGCAAGAAAGGAAAATAAAATAAATAAAAAAATCATAAATAACTAAATAAATAAATAGGTAAAGGGATAAAAAAGGTCAAGAAAGAAAGAAGGAAGCAAAGAAAAAAGCGAAGAAAAGGCTTCGTGCGAGAACTGCCGACAGAAACTTAAAGAAATTGCGAGTATTTTGGAAGCACTGGCCAAATTGCACATAAAATAATTAATTAATGTTGGTCATTTGTAATGTTTGTCAAGCTGAAAGCGATTGACGAAACACAGATAACAGCTACTAAAGATTAACCCAGTGTGTGACGCCGTTCTGTGGCGCAAAGTCGGGAAGCTTTTTTATTTGTAAAAAGGTTACCTCAGCCTTCGGTTGACTTCCATAAAACTCTGCTCACAGAATACAAGCCCGTGTTTCTTTATTTTTCTCTCAACGAACATAACAAGCGTAAGAACTTTTTCTTGTGAATACGGGTCTTCATTTGGAAAGAAATTACGGCTCTTTGATTTTGTTTGATGTTTAGTAAAGCGCTGGGTGGTCTGAATTCTTTTTCAATTTTAAATTACCCTGGCTAACAAAAAGAAAGCTTTACTTATAGTACTCACCTTACGAAAAGGAGTGAGAGAGAGAGAAGTGAAAGGTATAGTGGCGTTTGAAAAGAGGCAACGGAGTACTCATTTATACATTAGGTTTCTTTTTATTTTATTTGGTTTTCAAATCTGCGGGCGCATATTACTCGCGCGTACACATCTCGCTGGCAGCATGGACGCATAGAAATGCGTCATTTCCGAAAGAGAATCCATCACAATCTTTTTTTCTCGTTTATGTTATGGCCTTGAAAACGTCTCCCAGGCAGTTTACGACCACATTACCACCCGAACTTCAACTGCTGCATCGATTCCGGTTATACCACGTAGACTGTATATATCTCACCTTGATGACAAGCAAAAAAAAATATCCAGGATACGGTCATCATTTCACAGATTCATGACCTCTCCCCCTCCCCTCTCTTGTCACCCGGTTGCGACAGGCCCAAGCATTTCTTTAATACGTGCTTGCTTACATGTTTTTAGAGTGTTTATTGACTTATTCTTTCGCATAATAATATTTATAATAATTCTTGGGGTTTAACGCACCAAAACCACGATATGATTATGAAGGACATCGTAGTGGAGGGCTCCGGGAAATTTCGACCACCTGGGGTTCTTTAATAGGCACCTAAATCTATATACAAGGCCCACAAGCATTTTCGCCTCCATCAAAATTGCGGCCGCCGCGGCCTTATTCATTATTATTTTTTAACGCTCAGACCCTGAGCGCAGGTACCTGACTTTGGGAGTAGAGCTGTTTTTTTTTTCTTTTCATAAAAAAAAAAAACCGTGGACATCATTCAGAATACTGTAGGTTTCTTCTTTTTTGTTCTGCATTAGTCACCGGCAGTGACGCACCGTCTCAAAATTTTTCCCTTCATGCAATCGGCGCCGTAGGGCTTTTTATTTCGGGTATTTACTTGCACCACTTGCTCTTCTACAGCCGGTGCGGTGTCTGAGTGGTTAAGTTGCTCAACTGCTGGCTAGAATGAGGCGAGTTCAAAGCCGGCCTCGGTGGACGCATTTCGATCGAGGCGAAATGCTAGGGTTTCGTGTGCTGTGCGATGTCAGTGCACGGTAAAGAACCCGCGTAGCCGAAATTATCCGCAGCCCTCCATTACTACGACGTCTCTCATAGCCTGAGTCACTATTGGGACGTTACACCCCATAAATAAACCAAACCAACTTCCTCTCTGACTTTATTAACTATATTATTGCGCTGCTTCAAATAATGATGCAATGTCCTCAATATATCGGACGCAATTATATAACTCTGCAACCATCTTTGTCACTTTGGAACATTTTCAAAGTATGAGCAAGCGCTGAACGTCGTTCTATTAAGAAGCTCGGTGAAAATTGCGCCATCAGGGTCAGTAGAATTTATGATGTCCGTATATGACGCTGACAAGATAACTGGGCCCGTATTCACGAAAAGCTTCTTCGGCTAAAAATTTTCATAAGATAATATTCCAACCTGTCGCGATGCGGGACATAGGTGTTATTAGTGAAGCCTGTTGACTAATGGAAACCGCACTTACAAAAAAGAAGTTTGGGAATTTGGTCCCGGGTATCTTAAAAATGTAACCTAATGAATGTGAAGAAAAAAAATAAACGAAGGGAGTCAGAATCTCCTATAATAAATGCTGCAGGGTTTTTTGCCGAGAATGGGTTTATCCAGATGCGTGCAAATGCGTCATTTCGCGCAGCACGTGAAATGCAGCACCAGTGGAGACTAGCATACCGATGCGCAGAATTGCGCAATTAAAAAATGACATGCATAGCTGGAGTTCGCTGGAATAAGGGCAGGATGCACTAATAATAAGCAGTAAGAAATAAAGGAGAATTCATTTCCCTAGTATTCGTAAGTTGCCGTTTTACAATACCAAACAAAAAAAAAAACAAAAAAAAAAACAACTCTTTCCGTTAAAACACGCTCGCTTAGCCCGGGAATGCATGAACAGAAAAGACGAGAGGCGACACTGCCTTAAAAATTTCGCATTAGCTAACCGTGACATCACGAATCTTTATGACATCTGCTATAGACAACACAATTCTTTAGCGCCCTAAATATTCAAAACAGAATAATAAAAAAGGGACCTGAGACGCAAAATAAGTTTTGGAGAGGTCCATTGCACTAACGAGTTCAAAATATGAAAACATATTTTGAAATCGGTTACGTCACCTTGACATAGAGGCGTTGACATTTCGGTCAAAGAAATGAAAATGTGGCTGTGATGTGTCTCATAAAAATGAAAGCACAATCGCAAATTTAATGATGATTGAGTTTTTCGAGGGTTCCTTTTCAGTATCAACTGAATTTGTTAAAGCGTTCGCATATTTCAAGCCCTAATGAGTAAATATTAATTAAGCCCGATAAGATAGATTGACCGTACTGGCTGATGATGTTTGCCCTTGCTTATTACAGAAACGCAAGCACGTTGTTGCCAAGAGCTTTCTCTTCGACCTTTCAACATGTTGCAGCAAGTTGCACAGTTTCAACAAGTTGTCGAAAGTTCTTGTAAAACTTTCAACAAGTTGCAATGAGTGCTTGAACCCGTTTCACGGAGCTATTGCGCAGTCCTTGTGACCGATTCGAGCTATAGGACGCCATCTTTCTCCTGCAACTGATTTATTTTTTATGTGGGGTATAAAGAAGAGCAAGTAACCGTCCGTGGTTAGCGTAGCGGCTCCTCGTCTCTTTGTTCTCAACTTTGTAATGGATCGGAAAAAATTGATTGTCTTTTTTATTCTTCAGCTGCATCTTTGTACAGAGTAAATGACACATCGATGTTCCGTTTCGTCAGCTTGGCATTACAGAGACATCCACAACAAATGTTTCTTTCGAAGCCTCGCTTACGGACTTGATCCGCAGGGACGCTTGCTTTTCGTAGTGAATACTTGTGGCTGAGGCCTCCAACTTGAATGCGCAATTTCAATTTAAGTCTGCAACACAAATAGGTTGTGGTCATGCTCCTTCTTTTTGTAATTTCTCTCAGAATTCGTTAGTTTTATTCTAAATATTTTCGAGCCAATCTTAAATTCTTTCTCTTCGGCCCAATTTTTATCTTTAACTGTTTCGTCATCTTCTGTTGATTGAGTTATTATTTTATTTATTTCTTGGCTAATCTACCCGCTAGGGTATGTCACGCAGTGGAATGTCATTGTCAAGACCATCATTATGGTATTTAACTCGTTCACGTTACTCTCACGCTTGCCGGAAACAAAGCATCGAAATAAGGCCAAGGAAGATCATAAAAACGGCTGTTTGGCCTAGTTGGAAAAGGTTCATCTTATAAAAAAGCGCAAAATGACACGGGGACGAAGCATAGACACACACAGGACAAGCGCTTTCTAACAACTGATTTTATTGTCGAAAAAACTCAGACTTTTAAACCATACGGAACTGCGCAAATCACATCAACTATTGCCTTAGCGCACATCGCTACAACAACAACAAAAAAAACCATTCACAAAAATGCAGAGAGCAGGTGTATCTCTTTGTCTGATAGGGCTATTGAAGGATGACTAATGCAATCATCCTTGTGATGTGCAATGAAAAAAGCTTCAGCTATTTCTTTAGAAGTCTGGTTCTGGTGATTAAACAGAGTGACGGTATTATCTATGCTGGGGTTGCACTCACATTTGCTGCAGTGTAATGCTAGGTGTGTGTAGGGACGTCCTTTTAGGCTATTATGTGGGCCAAACTGGCAGATGTGTAAACACAAGATTAAGGGAACACATGAATAGCCTAAAAGGACGTCCCTACACACACCTAGCATTACACTGCAGCAAATGTGAGTGCAACCCCAGCACAGATAATACCGTCACTCTGTTTAATCACCAGAACCAGACTTCTAAAGAAATAGCTGAAGCTTTTTTCATTGCACATCACAAGGATGATTGCATTAGTCATCCTTCAATAGCCCTATCAGACAAAGAGATACACCTGCTCTCTGCATTTTTGTGAATGGTTTTTTTGTTGTTGTTGTAGCGATGTGCGCTAAGGCAATAGTTGATGTGATTTGCGCAGTTCCGTATGGTTTAAAAGTCTGAGTTTTTTCGATAATAAAATCAGTTGTTCGAAAGCGCTTGTCCTGTGTGTGTCTATGCTTCGTCCCCGTGTCATTTTGCGCTTTTTTATAAGATGAAGATCAGAAGGTAGCGGTGGGAATTCTGCAGCTGTTGCTCTAGCAAGTAAGCCTTTCATCTACGTCGTCTTCAGCAAAGAGACCGCATGCATCTAGTCCTCTTCTAGAAGCGCGCCGCCGTGCTGTCTAGTCAGGGAATGAATTCCCTGGCTAATTGTTCCAGGTCATTATCCAAAAGTTTCTCTAATACATTGTTAGCGGTATAGCAGTTGAGCAATCCATGAACCCTTGAAAACAAATAACTGTATCAAAGATTCTTTAACTACGCCACTAAGAAATTAGGTTATAGTTACTTGTTAAGCTGCGCTATTTCTCCGCTGTATATGTAGGTACTGAAACGGTGTGTATCTATCCAAAATGATTATTATTATTTTTTTTTTGCTCCAGCACATAGACATTCTTCATTCCGGTAAACTACATCAGCCGTATAGTGAATTTCTTACGTAGATTTACGCTGCTGGCGACGCTGTTCGTGCTTGCGGGCGCTACTGCATTTGCATAGTAAGCAGCCTTCGTATATATAAGTATGTGCAGCTGGCACATGTGGCATGAACGCTGATGTGCATGTCAGTATTCAAATTTTAACTTTTCCTGAAAATGTGAAGCATTCAAGAGGGTAGCGTTCGTAAGCTTACACGGCACGCGGTGGACAATAGCATGTTCGACAAAAATATACGCGCACGTATCATAGTACCTCCATTACCTAGAAATATGCATCCTGAGCATCACCAAGAGAGAAGGATGGAAAGGGCGAAGACACTACATAAGAAATTTAGCAACGCTAAGGACGTGGTCTATGTAGATGCAGCGGAATACGAGAATGGACAAAACATGGCGATAGTAGCTACGAATATTCAAAGAGACTCCAAGGTCAGTGGCACTGTATGTACACGAAAGGCAGAGGTGGCGGAGGAGGCGGCTATAGCACTAGCGCTAGCCTCCACAAAAGCCCAAGTCATAATCAGCGACTCTAAAACCGCTATTAAGAATTATGCTAAGGGCAGAATCTCGCCAGAAGCGCTAAGGATTTTAGCTAACTTTCGCGATGAGCGGGTTGTTCATATTATATGGGCGCCTGCTCACTCCTCCCTCCCCGGGAACGAAATCGCGCACGACCTGGCTCGAGAAATGGCCGGCCGAACAGGTGCAGCGCGAAGCCTGGGGACGGACAGAGACCGCATGGTTAGTTACGAGGAAATTACAAAACACTACAGACTAGGAAGGGCCCGCTTTCCCCCGGCACACACCTCGCTAAGCAAGCAGCAGGCGTCGGCATGGCGCCTCTTACAGACGAACACTTTCCCGAATCCGGTCGCTTACCACTACTACTACCCGGAGCTATATTCAGATCGGTGTAGGTTTTCTCAGCAAAGGGCGGACCTAAACCATATACTGTGGGCTTGCGACAGATCGAAAGCGCAAAATAGAAATTACAGTAATGGAGAACAGTGGGAGACCGCACTGCTAAGCCCGGACCCTGAAGTGCAACTCCAAGTCCTTCGGCAAGCCGAGGATGCCGCCAGAGCACAAGGACTCATGGCTGCCACCTAGGGAAGGGAGGCCATTCTTCCCAATCTTGCCGTTTTTTTTTTTAAATAAAAGTTATTTCCTCCTCCTGCGTACAAGTGAGTTCAAATTCAAGCCACGTGTCCGTAGGGCTGCCTCTGTGCAACGTATGTGGTGGTTTGCTCTAACCCCGCTGTTGCCAAAATTAAGGCTACGCCGATATTTCGGACAAAATCTTCCTCTGATTTGTTTTTATCTTAACGTTAAACACTGGGCAAGTTGTGTTTGTGAGCTGATTGTATACATGCCACGACATGTATGTGTAATTTGCTTGCAATAAGAATTTCGATCGAAAGTGAACGTTTGCCGTTGCCCGATTTTCGGTTTTGTCCTTGCCCAAGAAATAATGCGGTTATTGGTTTAATATTTGGCGCCCATGAGATCCATAATATTTCACGCAATGGCTCATACTTACATGGTTGAGCAGGTTGAGTGCATGTTTTCTTTTTCTTCTTTTTTTTTTGGGGGGGGGGGGGGAGGGGGGGGGGAGACGGGGGGAGTGGGGGGGTCATGCACTAAAGCTAGTCGATGTGTCTGCTAGGATACATCCACAGCAGCTTTGAAGGAGTTGAAACGATAGGAACCTGACGCTGCACTATGACTCGTTTAATCAGACAACAGTTATGACGCTACTACATTCCTTACGACAAGCGTGCAGCGTCGACTAGCTCGTTTTGAGCTATTAAGGGACACTAACTCTCTAAATGGCCGAACAGAACCATGCCACATATCATAAACACAAAGAAACCTGTGAGGCGCGTGCATTTTGGTAAGATTTCGAAAAACGTTTATGAAACTGTGGAAGCGGTAAAAAAACACATGGTTGATCCCTCCGTCATAGGAATCGGTATAACACGAAAGTAAAACGTGTACCCACAGAAGTAGTTGAACGTTTACTGTACATTGATATAAGAGAGCTTGCAGAATGTTTATTGGTGTTTGGCAGCTGTAGCACCATTTAACGTGGATGCACCCACGTTGACACTTGGCGGTACTACATATTTAACCCGACGACTAACATCCATGATCGATGATTAAACAAACCCTTGTGGTAGCTGCACGGTGAGAGCGGAATCAGAGAAAGCGGTGTGACAGCCAGAAGAACGTCACTGATTAGACGCCGAACTTTGGCTATGGTCGCCATCCTTCCGCCTGTGGGAAACGCGACATGCCTCGCGTCTATCCTGTAGCCCGGCTGCGATTTTTTCTTGGGGCGAGCGTAAGCGAGAAACGCGGAGTTACTATCTAGCCACCATAGTGTTACAGCCAGGTGCGACAGGCGCGCGTCGCACAGCTATCTGGTATGAATGGATGCTACGAGGGAGGCCGCGACTTGCGCTAAGGTCGCCCCTTCGCGGTGTGTTCAGGCATTCACAAAATTGCACTTCTCCTATAGGAAACGCGACGAATGGAACGGGTGCGTAGCAACGACACGTTGCAGGAGCTAATCGCGGAGGCCACGGCCATGCTGCATTGCTTCACTTACCACTCCCAGAGGGAGATACCACCCCGACGACCACGAGCAGTGCGAGAGGAAAGTGTGAGATATAAAAGGTGCGTTTCCAAAGCCTCCAGAGTATGTGGCCGGGGTGCAGTGGATAGCGTGCCCGGCATCTGTTGTCGCGAACCGAGCGGTCATGGCTTCGACTCTCATTGACGGTACTTTTTTTTTTACAGCGAGAGCTGTTATGAGATCACAACAGGGGTCGTTTTTGCGCCGTAGTTGTCCGCCGCCGCCGCCGCCGCCGCCGCCGGTGTCCGTAACATATATCGCACGAAATAAGAAAAAAACTAAATAAATACAAAAAATCACCTATGACACTTTTGGGAATCGAACCCGGGTCCTCTGCGTGGCAGCCCAGCACTCTACCACTGAGCTACGCCACTGCTTGAAACTGCGGTGCAAACTGATCCTATACAGGCTTCATGTCGGGTAAGAAATCGCGTTAACGTGTGTTGTTTTAGAACAGTAAAGTAACAACCAGGCGTCACACAATACGAATTGCGTAACGAGTGGGTCGTTCAATGCTCCAACCCATTACAAAATGGCATAATTCTTCATCGTCGTCAGCCACAGAAGCAACAAATTGCACATAATGCGTTACAAGTGTGTAGCGGGTACCGCGCTTTTTCGAAGAATGAAGAATATTGGTATAGTAGACGCTTCCCCACTACAAAAAAAATTATGATGATTTATGGCGTAGTGGGTACCATGTAAGTGCGCTTGTAGTACCTATAGTTGCCCCAAGAGTGTTTAAAAAAGGCTCTAGAAAGGCCGCCCTTCCAGCTTTCGCTGTGACTGTGCTGCGCGTTCCGCGCAGGCCTGGCGGTTTTTCTTTGCCATCGGACTGTGTGCATTTTTTCGACGTCATTTTCGTGACGGAAGTACGCCACTGTAGTCTTGGTGGACCCCGGCATAAAACACCGTGTTAAAAACAAATAACGTATGCGCGGGGGGTACGCAATAGCGACTTGAGATAAACGGCTGTAAAGTGGAGGCTTATAGCACGCGAGACTGAAGTTCCCCATGCAGACGAAGAACATTTCCAGCGAGAACGGAAGTATTCATTTCCGCAAATGCTCATCTCGACGACGACGACGAAAGAAAAGTCGGGGGGGAGGTGGTGGGGTGACGGCATGGATAAGGGGCGCGCCATCCTGGAAAGCACACAACGAAACGGCTTAAGTCCCCTCGTCCCCCCTCCCCCCACCCTCCCTTCCTCCGGAATTCTGGCGACATTAGGGGACACAATTCACTGTGATTGAAAGGCGTTGTTTGCGGTGAACGCCTGTAGGGTATACTTTGCCATGAAAACTACTTGTCTCTGCTGGGACATCCTTCCTGCTCCCGACGGCTGTAGCGAGAAAGTGCTTGCCGTTTAGAGAGCGCAACTACTGCAATCATGTCTTTCGGTTTGATTTATCGGGCTGTCATTGACGGGCACGTAGCGAAACTCCTAAATGACGAAAGAGAGTGCCTGTGAGTGCTGGTTAGTTAGATTGCGTTAGCGAGGATGGCCGCAGGAATTTATGAAAAAAAGAAGGACTTACGCGCGTAAGAAACAATGGATGAAACCTGTGGTTGTCTGTCTTCTCTGTGTTCATGCCTTTGCGCTGATATTCGTCCTAGGCGTATGCAAGAACTAACCCAGCAAAATGTCCTCCAACCTATGAGATACAAAGGGCAAAATTAAGGTGATCGTCTGAAGGGGGGTTTTCAACAGAGCTATCATTCGAACTTAAAGCCTCAAGAATTCAAACTAGGCACACGCACTTCTAGGAAGTCACAAGGGAACCGCTTTGAATTTTTGGCGTAATTTCTTTTTGCATGCGACACTTTACTTGCGGAGGTGGCGAGAGGCACTCATCTGTAATTTTGCTGGTTTTATCGGACAGGCAACTTGCATTGTGGTTCGGTTTCGGAACAAACCAGAGACATCATGATTAGTCCGTGAACGAAATACTTAGGTTTGACATTCATTCATTCATTGATTCTGTGAAGCAGAAGAAGAATAGAACGAAGAGAGCGTGTACGGGTTCATGATGATTACAGCTTTGCTTCACGACAAACATTTTACGCCGAGCTAGAACAGCTGCGCTATTGAAAACACAGTGTCGCTACAGTAGTGTCGCTTATGAAACGGCTGAAACGTAGAACGTATTCACTTGATTAGGAATACAACCCGAAATATTGAGAAACATGAAAACAAAATCGTTGTTTTCACTGCGAGCGGGGGCGTTCGCATATTAATTGTACAGTCTCTCCTGCGGCTGAAGCCCGTTCTATAGAATATGAGGGAGAAAATTATCAGCGCAGGGGGAGAATTATCAGCGAACGTTAAAAAGTATCCGATTTGCGGTACAATGCTCCCGTATATCACTTTTTGTGTCTTTTAAGCTACCAAAAAAGTGTTCGCACAAAGCGCTTAACGTCGTTTTCTCGAAGCATTCAGGAGAAAATGAAAACGTGGATGGATTAAATTACAAAGAACTCGAAGACTGCTCATACAAATTATCGCAATTTCTTCACCGCTGCTATGTCTGTTGTGAAAACAGCGCTATAGCAAGCGACACTTGCGACACGGCTTTTTCTTACGCAACTGGCACCAGCTTGTAGATGTCCTTGGTTTGATGTTTTCGCATATGCTTAGGGATGGAAATGAAGGGACTTTTCCGAAACAGTTGTTTTACAGGCCACTACGACCAAGCGAATTACACACCCGTCTAACTCTCAGCAATAGAACTGGCCGCTGACAGAGAGGCATAACATTGTCGTTTTAAGCTTTGACGAACAATGCTTGCTATCTTCTGTCACTTGTTTCGCCGTTCACGAAGCGGCACACGTCCTTTCTTTCAGCGACTCAGTTGTTCGCATTTGAAACAACATAGAGACACACGGCTGTTTTTGCGAAAGTTGTGTAAGTTATCGCCAAAGAATATTGCACGACTGAAAATTCCATTGCAGTGGCGTGACTTCAAGCCCTGATAATACACTAGAAGACAACTCTGATGCGAAGAAAGCAGGTGCGCCAATGAAACTGACTCGGTGTTCGATCGCCGACATGCATTTCCTGAGACGACATTTCCGAGACAGTGACGCGCTCAGGTAGTTTCCTTCCGCCACCTCTTTCATAGATAAAAATATTCTTGCTGTGGGTTTCTGAATGTTGACAAGAATGTGGAAGTTAGAGAAAAAAAGTTTTCTAACTCAGGGTAACCGAGTCCATGGGTAACGCTTCGTTGCACAACGCCAACCAGCTCTCTGAGGCAGACCGTGCGTACGGTCCGTCGTGAGCTACGTAGCACTTATATGTGTCTGTTGGTGCGGTGTCGCATTGTCACGTTCCTTCTTGCGCGTTGGCGGGGACGTCAGAGATATACGCTGCACATCTTTTGCGCTGCTTCGTCTCGCCAGCTCACCGTAACAGCCTTCCATGACTTGTATACCGATTCCTAGGGCGTCTGTGATCTGCATAATCTTGCTTTCACACTTTAACTTTTGCCGTTGCTTTCGTTTAGTCATTGCGACCTGCCAGATTGTTATTTATTTTTACATTACTTCAGTTCTTTCTCTGTACTTTAAAATTCCGTTCTAAGCTCCTCCTTCCCATAGAGTGCGCAGGCGTTGTATTCCTCTGTAGCAGTATGCATATTCAACACAGTGTTATGCCATTTAATCAGTTGATTAAAAGTTTGTCGTGTGTTTCAAGACCTGTTTGCGGGTCTTCGAGTGATGAACCGCGGAAAGTTGGCTGCTTCTTGGGTTGCCAAGGTAGATGTTATGCGGGCGGCACAAGACGTCGATGTCGACGTCTTGTGCTGCCTGGTGTTTTCGGCAAGGAGCCCGTACTCTGGCTGCAGTCCTACACTCTAAGAAAAAAAAAGAGTATGTGTGACTCTTTTCGGAGATTTCTGACTTGCCACGTATACGACTCTCTTTGAAGAGGCATGGTGACTCTCTTGGTGGATCAGATAGGCGTGATCTAGGACAGTACCCTGACCCTCTTAGGAAGAGTGAAGGGACTTCTGAGGGAGTCAGAGGGCTATTGCCGGTAACACTTCTACGTGGGTCAAATCACACACCGAAACGTCAAGCGACTCCACAACTATTTCAAGTTACTCAATAGACCCAGGCTCTACTTTTGCGCGACTACTGTTGGAAATAGTGAAGTATTCATTTTAAGCAATTCAATATACTTGCCATTGTGCCCAGCAGCTGCAAAAAAAAAATAGTTCAAACTTAGTATTATTTAATAAAACTCGTCAAAACAACACCTTTTCCAGCAGAGTAACATAGAAAGCGCGAAAAGACAGTCTGTGGGCCAAACAACGAAACGTTCCTTTCCTCAGTAAGGAAGCCTTCATTTTGGTGAGGCCGCCTTATGTCACTCTGAAAGCTTCCTCACTGAGGAGCCCTCGGTGAAGGGTTCCTTGGCGCTTCCTCAGCTTAAGGTTGCTTTGCGGCTACCTTCGTGCGCCCTTAGGTCCGCTCCTGGCCCTGAACGAGCGCTTCACCTCACAGCTAGCCCACGTGATGAGCTAGCCCACGTGATGCTTGTTTCCGAGGCAACCCTCCCACCCCACCTCTGCGGGGAGAGAAAGGGTGTTTTCGCAGGCATGTCTGACTCGTGAAGCGCGTTTAGACTGACAGCGTTTAAAGAGGCGGGCGTTTCAGTGTTGCTAGACCGCACCACGTTTTGCGCTCGACTACGGTGGCTTTTCACATTTAGTAATCGCAGTTGGAAGAAAGCGTACACGCGTCTCTATATTAACATTTCAATTTGGAAGTGATGTGGTGACCCAACTTTTTTATTGCGATAGCAATTATATGGACACTCGCGGCTGGTTTTCGCCGTCGGCGTCGGCGTCGGTGTCCGCGTCGGCGTCGGCGTCATTTGCCGTATATGTATATGTATATATATAACCGGCCCCGCCCGTCGTTCGTGAGCGTGAAAAGACGCGAGGGGGGGGGGTCCCTCGAGCGACCCTTCGATTTTACGAGCGGGGGCGCGCGCGTTATCTCCCCTTCTCTGCGGCCGAACAGCGGGCGGGGTGGGGGGGGGGGGGGGCGACGTTCGATTTTACGAGCGCGGGCGCGGGCGCGCGCGTTATCTCCCCTTCTCGGCGGCCGACAGCGGGGGGCCGGTGTACCCTTCTACGTGCTGCGCTCTCAACGCGAAGAGAATTCTCTTAAACAAGCGTTTTCTAGAGTTGCGTGAGATCGGATCCAAAAAGAGTTAGCTGCCAGCCTCACTTCGTATAACATTACAATTTTTTGCTATCGCATTCATTGCTTCACCCTTGCGGTGAAACTGTGACTTTTAAATGCGAATGCATTTCATAGTCGGGCTATGTCAGGCGTCCAGCGTTGGCGTTGGCGTTGTCCGCGGAGGAGGAGGAGGAGGAGGACAGGTTGAGGAGGTGACCACCCTTACTGCGCATGCGCAAACCCTTTCAAAAAAAAAATAAAAATAAAAAACCTCCTCTTTCCCTCTCTCTCCTCTAGGCATCCCTCCCCGCGGCAACCACACCCTCACTGCGCATGCGCCTCCCCTCCTCTCTCCCCTGCTACGCTCCCCCCCTCTCTCCTCTAGGCATCCCTGCCCGCGCCGTCCACACTCCCACTGCGCATGCGCGTCCCACCTCTCTTCTCCTCTCCTACGCTCCCCCCCTCTCTTCTCTAGGCATCTCTGCCCGCAGCGTCCACACTCCCACTGCGCATGCGCGCCCCCCCTCTCTCTCTCCTCTCCTACGCTCCCCCCTCTCCCTCTCTCGCCTCGCGACGCCGACACAGGCAGCGTCTGCTAGCGAGTTTCTTGGTTGAAAAAACCGACTGCTCGCGCTGCACAACCGTTCACTGGCCACCCCGTATATATGGCAATGAATCTTGACCTCCAAGGTGGTGCCGGTGGGAGATTTCTCCTTTGCGTTGTTGAACAATAAAAATTCGCAGCGTGCGGGTGAACTAAAAGCGGACTGCGGCGGAGCTCGGCGGAGCTATACATGAAAAAAAAAATTTAAAAAATAAATAAAAACAATTAAAAAAAACAAGAAAAAGCAAAAAAAAAGGGCGCTGCGCCTTGCTCCCGACCGGGCTGCAGAAATCAGGCGCCTTTTCCTTCTTCGAACCACAACCACCATATATAAATGGAGTGAAGCGCGCGCGAAATGCATTCGCATTTCCTCACGATTCCCTTCGGGGAGGTGGGCGCATTTTTTTTACAGAATAAACGCTTGTGAGCAAAGCTTATATTCGATAATCTCGAACGCAGGAGCGCGGCAACCATTCCTCCCTCGAGGACGGGTGAAGGGAGCTTTCAGAGTGCGCTTGCTTCCTCCGTCGGTACTTGGCTGTAAGGAGGCCTCACGTAAGGTGAGGACGCGGTCGAAGGAAAGACACGTTTCGTTGTTTGGCCCTGTGATTTCTAATTAAGCAGTTTAGGGATTCCTCATTTACATGCTTGTATGAGTAAAGCCAACTAAAGTTGTGTGACTGTGACGTGCATAGTGTCATATGGTGCAAAATAAACGGCAGAAATCGGCATCATGTTTCCTTATGATTGTGAATAAATCAAAAAGTGGTCATGGCTACAGGCATCAGACTTGTGACTTGCTATGTTCTCATTTCTGTTCAGTGTGAGCAGCCATGAAAAATGGTACCTGAAAGCCAGAACGTGATATTTTGATGAGAAAACGGAATTGTAGTAAGAGTTTGCCAAACCTACACAATAAGTGATTTACACAGACATAATGAAGGCTCACAAAAAAAAACAACAAATGCAAATAGCTAGGCATGGTAAGGAACAATGCCATTTGCCGTTATCGTGTAAAACACAACCTGCAAACAGTAGCTTTTGTAACATGTCACTTGGCGACAAACTTGCAGCACAAGATGATGTGAGCCTCTTTTAAACAGACGAAATTAGTTTAGGCTCCTTTGCGTGGGTGCCGCTCACCTCTTTCCCTACGTCGTCTTGTCCAGCCAAAGAAAATGTACGACTGACTGCCTCGCTGACATTACATAAAAGTGGAGTTGGGTGCAAAAATAAATTTTAAAAAATAGAATAATAAAAATAAAAATAAAAAAGAAAAATGCCCTGCCTGCACTTCCTCGTTGACAGGGCGAACGCCGCCGTTGATTTTCCCATCACGAGTGGTCAGGGACAGACCACCCCTGTGAGTGAAGGCGGAGGCGCCGCGCTACCCCGGCTCCATGGGCGAGCCACGGCACCACAACGGCGCCGAACGGCAAACGCGTGATATATATGGCGTATACGGTGGTGCCTTCATCACGAAAGCCAATCGAAACGCGCTTCACAAGAGTCCAGTGACTCCTGCAGAAATGCTAACTCTGTTTTTCTGCTTCTACCTTCCAAAAGGGGTCAAATGGATACCCGAAGAGAGTCACGGTGCAGTGGCCCTCTTTTGACAGTTTTTTTTCTTAGAGTGTAGCTGCCTGGGGCTAGTACGACAATCCGGGATGTCTTTAGTGTCCTCTTCTTCACTACTTATACTCGGATCACGGCTACACATGGGCGTTCGGAACATAGATGAACCAGCACCTCCACCAATGTTACGTGTTGTGACGGTGAAGAAGGCTTCCGCAAGACTGGGAAATAGCGAATGCTTTATTTGGGTGAACTCGTGCCCGTAAAATGAAAAGTCAACGTACAAGCAATTCACGCTGTACACTGATAGCGGCGAGAGTAGTCGTCAGCAGTCGATTCACCTAAACATCGGCTGAACGCGTCGCCTTTATAAAGCAGTTATCAAACGTTCTAGCGTTATCGCTGTTGCTCGTGCAAGCTCGATTGAACTTGACTATTCGCTTCGTGCACGCAATCTTAACAGAATGACCTCAAACAATCGCGAAGCTTACCAAACATTGCGGCGTGGTCGGCGCCGAGCGTTGCTGACAGTTTTGTAGCTGACACTCGAGTACATCAAAATAAAGCAATAAACATGCGTGGCAATGGTGCGCGTGACATCTGCCGTTGCGAAATCGCCCAGGGCGTGCATTGCAAGCACAGTTGCGAAGTGCGCGCTACGCCATTATCCATCATTTTGAAAAGTAACGAAGTGCCCACTGTGCGTTTGTAAGGCAATACGCGCACCTACGCAGCTGCATACTTTGGTGATACTGTGGTGGATGTTGTTGATGATGATTAACTATTACTGAGCCCTTTGTGTTTGGGCTGTTAGAAACCACTCACTTGTTACGCAGTTGACATGGTTGGAAGCCTGGTGCGATTGTCACATTATGTGAACTGCGTAACGAGAAGGTGGTTGAAAGCTTCCAATTCATTACAAAGGACTCAGATATAACTCAGCATTGTAACCATCATCATCTACAACATCATCATTATGCGCAGCTACGTCGGTGCTCGCGTTGCCTTACAGACGCGTAGTGGGTACTTCGTAGCTGTAATGGCAGTAGGCGCCCTAGGAGAGTTTACAACGTCCGATGTCACGCGCCCAGACATCCCTTCACTCACAATACGGCTGGGGGGTCCACCGAGAAGCGAGGCATGGCAAGCGAATGTGAAGACGGTGCGAACGGAGCCCGGCCGATAACGCTATCGCGTTGCAACGCACTCTAAAGGGCCAAGCTTAAGCGCCCTCAAAATGCATATATCTGAGGTCCGCGCAAGCTATTTGCTTACTTCAACGATCAAGTCAAATTGTTTCTCTCGTGAACTTTCTTAACATTCTGCTTTACGGAACCCCACGACTGCGACATTTTCATTATGCGTGCCTTGCGTATAACATGTGCCAGTGACAGACGAGAAGCACTGCCCTTACTGCCGACATGGCCTCCATTCAATGTCACGTCACCCTTCCTCTCCGGAGACATTTCTTCTGGGTGACAGCTCCTTCGAGGGTATACATGGCTAATGTTAACATTACTACACTTTCCTGCGCCTTTCCACTGCAGCAAGCCGAAAAAAATGTTGGTTCACGAGGACACAAACAATAAAGGGCGGCTTGTTCAGTTTCTGTAAGTTGGGACAAATATGGAAAAGGAAAAAGCATAAAAAAAGCAGACAAAGTGTCCCACAGGGCCGCCCTCGTAAAACAAAAGGTTTAACCAAGATCCATGGGCCATTGTTATCAGTTTCTACTTTTCGAAAGTTTTTCGTGTGTTATTGAGACACAATCTTTTGCAAAACGTGGCCGAACGGCAGTGCATGGTACAAACCCTCTTCATCTGGCAATGGCATGCGACAGTCTCTTTTAAGAGCTGTCGGACGCGTTTAGACACACTATGTTTTCCGCGTCGAGCTTGTGAAAACGAACGAAATGAGAGCTCGGTTGAAGCGGCAAATAAACATGGGTGGGCTAGATGTAGATGGAAGGGCTGGGGTGGCAAGGTTGAAGGGTGCAGCTAGAGAAGAGCATGTAGTGATGGGCGCAGTTATTTGGTTGAACTCAAAGAAGAGGCATCGGTCATACAGAGCCGAAATAATTTCGCAATGTAAGACATGAGGCCAACACACGCGAACGTCGATGAAAGTCACGACATTTTTTTCACTTTGATCAACACATTCAGATAGTCAGTCTTTGGAGACCATGAAATGTTTGGAGACGACGGAAAAGTGTCTCTCAGAGGAGACTTGCTCCTTCGCATGGGAAAACAAGTGTATTGAAAAAAAGAAATTGGAGGACGCTTGAGCTTCGCCTTCAAGAGTAGATCGCGATAGAGTAATCGGGCCTCGTGCGCATCGTCTTCTGAACTGCAAGCCTGCTTGCGTTCTCGGTGCATGCCTCAACCGTGCTGTAAGGAAACTAACTACTGTGCGCGTAACATTGGCCGTTTCAAAGTATCACTGAATGCCTATTGCAAGCACAGTTGTTAAGTGCCCACTACACCATAATTATTCCTTTTGCGAACCAGCGAAGGGCCCACTACGCGTCCGTAGGGCAACACGCGAAACTACGGAGCTGTTCACTTAGTTGATGGTTCTACTGCTGATGATAATTAAATATGTCTGAGAGCTTTTTAATGGGTGAGCCTTTTAAACACCTACTCGTTGCTCAATTCCCACCTTTTGACGCCTGGCGCCATTCTACGCTTCTGCCACGCAATATATGATGGCATTAAGTAGACTCCTTCTACTGCATGACATTCCTATAGTGCTTATTTTTAGGGGCGAAGCTCCTTAGGGCATAGGCTAGTCCGGCGTCGTCCCTGCGTCGTTGTCGTCGTAGCCACCACTGTGCGATGACGATGACGCTGCCATCTCGGCACAGCACATGGAATGTACCCACTATGCGTCATAACGATGACGCTGATGACGATGATGACGTTGACGATCGCGATGCCATACAACACATGGCATCGCGATATGGTCTCACATGCATATCGTTTGACCACATGCAACCAACCACCATCCGAGGAATCTGCATCGATGTCGTCTTTGCAAACTTTCGACTACGACCCATCCAGGAACCGCTCTCCCTCCATTTCACCGACCATAAAGCCGTTATAATGAAGGGGGAACGGAAGCCATGGCTTATGTAAACGGTAACCACGACCAACCAAGAAACGAAAACAAAACGGAAAATCACGGCTCACGAATTATATACATTTCTTGTATTTAGCTGCCCACTGTAAGGTTTGCAAGTGCACGCCTCTTTTTCACAAAAGTACAGTTTTGTTTAGGCACAGGGATGATGCAGCGCGTGAAGATATGGAAGCACTTTTCATTAAGAACGCGGGGGGAGAGTTGCATCAGCTCTCCGTCAGTGGCGTTATCGCGAACTGAAATCAGTTTTTTGGAGGCGGGGTAGATTGACGCTCTTTGGCTTATTGTATTTTGTTTTTTGTCGTCATACCTTGTTGCTGTTTATGTGGTGTTAAGGTGCTTAAACTGTTTACCGATTGTGGGTTCTCGTTTTGTTTTTATTGCCTTTTCTTTCCTTTGCGCATGTGGCAAGATTCCCACGTGGCGGCGATTGCGCAGTTCGTTTGGGTCGCCTCTTTTTATGTTTTCTTTTTAAGTTTCTTCCAATAAACGTGCCATTTGCGAGTAAGCGCTCGTTGTGTCTTCTTCCTGGTCCTGTCTGTTGCGCTTTAAACAATATGGAGTAATGGCCTCGTAATTACTGCTTCACTTGAACGGCCTTACATGTAAAGGAGAAAAGGTCGGTTACCGCATGAGCGTGACGGCGAAGTATTATATATATATATATATATATATATATATATATATATATATATATATATATATATATATATATATATATATATATATATATATATAGTATTAATGAGAACTAACAGACAAAGATGCCATGGAAAGTATTCGAAGGTTATTCGAAGGTCGTTATTCGAAGGTCGCAGGTTCGGATCCTGCCGGTGGCAAGTTATCTTTTCGTCCACTTTCCTTTCTTCACATTTACGTTACAATTACTGCTAATGGCTTCCCCTATACTTTCCTTGGCAGCTTTGTCTGTTAGTTCTCATTAATACTGTGTTTAACAAAGCAAACGAGCCCTTAAGTTTACAATTCTTTCCTTCATTCATAACGAGGGTCTCGTTCTGGCAGACTTGACGCCTTCAGGTGGTATGCGAGGGATTATTAGTCAGCTGCCCGCTCGTAATAAGATCACGTACTACGTGGCGCCTACAGGCAAAAAAGAGTGTTCCACACTCGCCGTAATGGCAACAGGCGGCGCTGACTGACGCTCCCACGTTTAAGTACACATATATACCCTATAAAGTGGACGGAGGGATGACCGCCACCGTAGCTCAGTGGTAGAGCATCGGACGCGTTATTCGAAGGTCGCAGGTTCGGATCCTGCCGGTGGCAAGTTATCTTTTTCGTCCACTTTCCTTTCTTCACATTTACGTTACAATTACTGCTAATGGCTTCCCCTATACTTTCCTTGGCATCTTTGTCTGTTAGTTCTCATTAATACTGTGTTTAACAAAGCAAACGAGCCCTTAAGTTTACAATTCTTTCCTTCCATTATATATATATATATATATATATATATATATATATATATATATATATATATATATATCGATGCCTCCTTTACACGAGGGATCAGTTAGGTTTATAACCTGTCTGCATTACGAAGAGTTGATAAGGCGACGTTCGATGCATCGTAGCGTGACCCACCAGTATTTGTTAAATTATTTTTCGTTTTATCGTCAAAACACCGAAAGCGAAAATGTGAATTTATAACCTCGCGGCACGCTAGCTCCCTAAGACTCGTAATGTGTTGCGTCCCGAAGGCACGTACAGCACTGCAGAACGAGCCAGCTAAAGCGTAGCACCCCTGGCATTACACGGCAGAAGGCCATAAATTTGACGCCACTGCATTTTACAATGAACCCGTTTTGGTAGACGCTGTCAAAAAGCTCAATAAATTCTGAACTCAAGGAGGAGGCGGATAGAACATGGCTGATCCCGCTGCCATAGGAATCGGTATAACACTAAAGTGAAACGGGTCTTCAAAGAGGTAGTTGAGCGTTTATCGTGCATTGTTTCGCCACAAAGGCGAAGGAATGAATGCTATAGCAAGAAATTGTAATGTCACGCGAAGATTGGCCAACAGCTCGAAACTTGCAGCGCGCTGCTCAAGCAGAAAGGACGCACGAAAAGAACATAAACAGGACGAGCGCCAAATGACAACTGTCGAAGCTCGACACTTAAAGCGCGCTGCTCGAACACAAAGGAGGACGCGCGGAACGAACGCACAAGTATACAAAGGACGACCGCGAAATAACAAATGTCGCAGTTGTTACTACATTGTGTGTGAGCAGCGCTCTGCTTTCGCTAACGCGGCCGCTGCAGTGAGCGAAGTTACCTTCGTTCTCTCTGTAACTTCAACGCAAACCTGCGGTGAAAGCACAAGTCGGGCAAACATCCCCCATCACGAGCGACCACGCCCTGTAAAGGCGCGCGCGCATCGCAACGCGCGGGGCGACGATCTTTTAAGCGCGCCTTCGCTCCCTTTTCGCCATCTCACTAGTGATAACGAGAACACGCTGAAGTGCCACCGAGCTCCGAGTACTACGAACGGTAAATGGTGTATATGAATAGCTCGTGGTTAGTATACTGAAGAATTTATCTTCTGTGGCCAAGCATTTTCGTGCCGGGCGCTGCGGAGCGAGAGGTCGTAGGTTCGACTCCCTGCGACGGAAACTTTTGTTCTAATTTTTTCTTTGCCATCTGTTAGTGTATATTTTACAACGTCACATCCGTGACGGAAATACGTCAGTGGAGCCGTGGTGGAACCTCGCACAAAACACTTTCGCGTTAAAAACTTACACGTTCTCTTTTGCATTCGCCTAAGACGACTCGAAGGCCAACGCCATCTTCTTCTCAACTGATGTACGCGCGGATCCTCCATCGCCCCGCTTCGACAGTTTTCAGCCCCTCACCTGGTCTTGAAGTGCATCTGTGATTGGCTCGCCTTTGGCCAAGCGACGATATGATAAAATGACAGGATTATTTGACGTCATTCGACGTCGCAGTTACGCCGTGATGACGTCATAGTAACGTCACAAATTTTTGCAATCTGTGACGTAACGATGATGTACTATTGACGTCGTCACATCATGATTTTTTTTTCATCACTCGTGTTGACACCGCCGACCCGATACAAGCCGGTAAATTTTCGCGTTTGATCAGGCATGTGAGGCTTTCGCCTTGATAAACTTTTATTCTGAGCAAGTGCAGTGTGCGCTCTATAAGCGGGTGGCCTCCTTATTCCAGGTAGCCGCTGGCCATGGCCATTTCTCGAGCCCGTTATATCAGGATGCACTGATTCTTCGGTTCATAACTGAGGATACTTTTGGCGCAAATCTCAAACGAGGACACATAACACAAAAGAACAGGACGGGCGCCGAACAGGACGGGCGCCTTTTGTGTTATGTGTCCGCGTTTGATTTGCGCCAAAAGTATCTTCAGTTATGAACCAGTACCAACTAGCTCAAACCAGAATTCTCATTCTTCGGGTCCGGGTATGACCATGGCCTCCACTGCTATTCCTTGATTTCAGTAGGCAATCAAGCAGTAAATGAGATCAGTGACTCTTGATAGATAGCTTAGTGTTAGTCCACAGTTTTCCCACTTTCGTAGCGCAAATTGGTTTCCTCTATGCAGGCTTGCCCGTGTCACTACAGCAGCGTACGTAAAAATTAGCAAAAATATTGGTTGAAATAAATTATTTAAAAATTTATTCATATATGAAAAGAATACGGAAATGATAAACATGTTGGCGAACATTCACGCATTTCAGCGAAAGTATACCTTTTCTTTCCTGGAAAGGTTCGATAACATACTTTACAGCCTACTTCGTTCACGTGCGTTATGGCAACTTTCGGGATATACGAGAAAAGTATAGTGTCCGTGCAGTCGAGCCACCACACAGTCGTTGGAGCTTGGCTACGGAAAAAGAAACATTACGCTGTATTCTTTTCAGGGGTCATAATTTTCTTTTTCGGAGTCATAATCTTTCTTCCTAGTCACCTTTTTCTTCTGATTACTCTCTCTCTCTCTTCCGTGCATATAAATGAAAGCGCGAGTTATCAAATAAAACATCACCATTCTAGAGTGATTATTTGTTTTTTGTGTCGCTTTGAACGATATTGATGAACTTTGCCATAAGAAGTTTTCTTAAGGGGAAAAAAAAGTCGAAATAATCTCACTGGCACTTTACTTTCAATATTACTGTTGGCTCTTTGTAACAGCTGGCGCTATTTCTTCCTAACACTTTAGCCAATGCTGAAAGTGCAGATGGGGCAACGTGGATGAAATAATACGTGCTCGTTTAAATCCCACTTAGAGACTTTCGCTAGTTAGTGAAGGCTGTGTTAAAAATTAAGCATTACAATGGAGCAGTCAACTCTCTAATAGCCACACTTATTGAACCTTTTCACGCGAAACAGAGATAACCTTGAGGCGACACAGTTCACCCTTAATGTAGTGCCGTCTAATTAGAAGCCAGAGTGCGTTTCGTAAGAATCGCGCCGTTATTCTTCGTATTGATTAATCTAGCTAAAAATAAAAATACTTTGCTTCTTATATTCTAGGTTTATTTGTAAGTGGAAGCAGCGTAAATGTGGAGGACAAAGCGAGTACTAATTGCGACGCTCTTACGGGTTCTGCGAACTTTGGGTTACGTGAGACCGGTGTACTGAGCTCATGGCTTCTTGTTAATTCGAGCGCTTGTTTGCTCCCGGTGCTCCAATTAGCTGGAAAGGCGAATGTATACGGTAAGGTAATTATGGCAAGCTTGAAGGAAATGCCGCTTCAGTAGATTACCTGCTACCGTGGACCTTTCAGAAGTGAAACGGAGACTGATAATTGACTAATTTCGTTTTTTTTTTTACTGCCTTTTATAAACTAGACACGCTTCCACCTAGGCTTTCTTTGTTACTTTCACTTTTCTTGCTCGTCACCGACTGCATAATTGACTCATTGGTGCAAAGTTTCCCTAGTAAGACTACCTGGTGCTGTTTTATCTCAAACAATGTGGTGACGCAAGACCAGTGATGCGCACGAAAGTCGACATGTCTGGGAGTTTCGAGGTTCGTCTTTTAGGTAGACAGAGACATAGGCGGAGAGTACGGGGGGGGGCTCGGGGGGCTCGGGCCCCCCCTGGACGGCTTCATGGGGGGGCAGAGCCCCCCCCCCCCCCCGGCGCCTGCCCGGGATATTTTTTAAGAGCTTAGCTTAGGTCCCCGTCCATTCACAACGAGCGTTTGGCCTCCTGTCTGGCAGCTATTTATTTCACAGGGGGCTGTTTATACCCGCTTTTTCATTTCAGGCTTTTAAAATTCCGATCATGGACCAGTGACAAGTGAAACACTCAGTTAATAATTCCCCGCAAAGAGATTTGTATGTGCCCAATATGTTGTGTTAACAGACAATTGAGGCGACCTCTTAGTGTTCTATAGTGGTAGAAAATTGTATTTTCTACCACTTGAGAATTATTTTTGGCCATCACGAATTGAAGATTAAAGCTTCCTGTAACAGCATTAGGCCACTGTCTTATGTCTGGTGCATGTTTTAACAAAGTAATGCATGTAAATAAAGAAAATAGGCGGGTCCCACTCATTGTGGGAATCGATTTTATGTGATGCAGTCACCGAGTAGCAGCCTGTACGGCACTTTTGGCTTTGAGCCAAGCGTTGCGAGGAGGATCGATGTGCTTGTGTAAGTTGAAAAATAAATCGGGAGTCATCACACGGTGTAGGCGTCAAAGAGAATAAGGTGGTATTAAAGTCTTTAATTATGTCCTTTAATTTAGGAGGCGGACGTGCTCTCTCTCTCTCGATATATATATATATATATATATATATATATATATATATATATATATGAAGCGACAGGGAGAACAATAGAAGAAGAGCAAGCCGGGCCCCGCCCCCTCCGGCAAAATGAAAACTCTCCGCCTATGGACAGAGAAGAAAAAATTGGGGGGCAGCTCCGCTTGAAGTGAATGCTGGGGAAAGTGCAATGCACGCCCTGTCCCTGTGTTTCTTTATTCGCAGCCTTGTTTCGCGCCCGAACCTCGAGATCGCCTTGATACAGGCGTTTCGCTTGTGTTTCTTTGGCTGTCACCTTGGGATTTTTCTTAGGTTGTTGCCGTTTGGCTGCTGTGTCCTGTCTTCCTATACTAGGGTTGAGCAATCGACGTAGTCGTTCTTCTTCTGCTCCGTCAGGCCTAATGGCGGCATCCACTCTTCGGTCGGCACTGGCGCTCTCGGGCGAGCGCGCCCTGTCGTTCTCGGTGAGCCTCCTCAACGGCGTCCATAGCCGGAAAGACCCTCCGCTAGCCGGCGCCTTCCTATTGGATTCATGCTATGAGCGTCCCCTCTATCACGGGGCGGCTGCGGCGCGGGCAAAACTCTCAGGAACGTTCCGATGATGGGATGGTGGCACCCTCTCTCGTCCAAGCAGCGAAGCTTCGCAGCTGTTTCGCTTGGCACTGCGTGGTCACGGATGGACGCCGTTCGCCTTCAGCTTATAAGTGCATTGCACTTGGAAGTTCGGCAGCATGTTGCACCCTGTAACACCTGAAGGCGAAAGGTTCCTGCACACTTAGTAGTGCGTTAAGTTATGCAATCCGGGGACACAATTCTTGCTAGGCATAAACAGCCGCAGTATGAGAGACACGCAATAAATCACCTTGATGTTCTAAGCCATTCACATTGTTCCTCCCCATGCATCTGAAGATTTCTGCACCTCACGCGGTGTTTCACGCCCTTGGGGATCGGCGAACCTTTGAGCAAGCGACAACGCGTTGTGGTGATATCATTATGGGACGTCATGTGATGATGACTTCACAAACTTATGTGATCTCTGACGTCGCTATGACGTCACGTAACTACGCCATGACCTGATTTCATCAGTGGCGTAGGTCACGTGGGTTTTCGTGCCACTTCATTCCCCTGCCGCATTTCGCTCTAGGGGCAATTTGACGAGACACTTGAGGCTTTTGTCTTACAATGTCCTAGCGAAAATGCGCCGCTCTGTGAAAGGCCGAGCTTCATATATAGGAGAATGACATATGTATAGGCGCCAGTTGGTGACCTTCGGTGCAAACGATTTCTTTGATGATGTGGTACATCAGTGAGACGTTCTGGTGGGCTAGTTGGTTCACAGCTTTTACACGTTATTAAACTGCGCTAAAAGACGAGAATAGAAGTAACAAACATACCGCTCATGGTTTTCCGTATGTTCTCGTCTTTTGGCGCAGTTTAAAAATTGAAGGACACTTTGCAAATTCCAAAGTGTGTTCGGCGAAAGCCTGTGGCCATTTAACTGACTGTGACATGTCCTTTTTTTTTCGTTTTCTTTTGTTTTTCTTTTTGTTTGTTTGTTTTTTACACTCTCTCAGCAATCACGTGATTGATGAAAGAGTGTAAGGGGGAGAGGCCACAGCTGGCACCGTTCCAGGGCACGGGCAGGAGGGACGGACGGACGCGAGTATGAGACATTAAAGGCTCGCACCTTAATAACGTCTGGAGGTGATACTGGCAAGACCTCTGAGATGCTGCACTGCATTCGTTCTCTACAGAGGAATCAAGACGCTTTCGCATTGCGTCCCGTGGGCATCATTGTCGATGCTTTCATTACAGGGATGTGGCACTGCCCGAGTAGAAGCTGAAATGTACTACTCGTTCACTGACCTCCAGACACTGTTGCGCATAATGAATTCTCATCTCGTCTACCAGTTCATGGACTGCGGCCCAGGGTAAACCAGGTTGTCATTAGCATGATCATTTCTATAAAGATAACGTAATTTGTTTAGCTTCAAGGGGGAGTCAATAAGGCTCCCACTCCTCAACTCCCTAAAATTTTTAAGCGCGGAGTATTCTAGAGGCCCGGCCTGTCGTCCATCCATGCATCTCATGTGGCGTGATCACGCTCGCAGTAAAGCGTTCAATACAGGCCATAACAAGACTAGCAATGCTCAAAACCGAGTTAAGACGAATGAACAAGGTCTAAAAGAATATAATTAGCATAATCAACCAATAAGTAATTGCAATAATTAAGTAAAAATTGCTAAAAACATTTCATAAATCTGCGGCTGACTACGGTGTTCCTTAAGAAAGGCAGCCACCGACTCGCCTAGCGAGCGAAACCCCCCTCACCCTACGCTTCACCGGCTCTGCGTCGCTACATCTGATGGGGGGAGACAGTCTCACGGAACTCGCTGCAGACGACGCGTTTCTCAACTGCCGTAACAAGCAGCAAGTCGATAAAGCGCAGCACAAAGTAGCGCACATGCCGCACCCCCCGTTTGCGAATATCCCTAACAAGATTCTTTACTCGTACCGGGGCAAACCCTAAGTGCTTACCTCAAACATTGGCGTCATGGACGCTTTCGTAAACGGAGCAGTGGGAACTCTACGAGCGGTAATCGATGGGTGTCTGTACTACGCACTTCATCAGGTTTAACAGTAGCCCTACATTTTTTTTCTGTCTCACGCCTGCTTTATGTCTCGACTGTTCCCTTTATATTTCCCTGTTCGCCTCGGTGCTCGGATGCCGACCCTGAAGGTTGCGGCTTCTATCCCGGTCGTGGCGGCTGCATTTAAATAGAGGCAAAATGATAGAGACACCTCCACTCTGCGATGTCAGTGCACGTTAAAGGACACCAGATGGTCGACATTTCCGGAACCATCCACTACGGCTTGTCTTGAAAATCATATCGTGGTTATGGCATGTAGAACATAATTAAATATACGAACAGCGCATAAGGACAAAGACGGAAGAAGGAAACAACACACAGCGCTGACTTTCAACAATGATTTAATAGCGGAGCGATGTACATATATATGTGAAAAAATATGTACATCGCTCCGCTCATTGTTAGCTGTTTGCTGTTCATACAATACCAACTTTATACCACGCTTCATAGCATGTAGAACGTTACATATTATTTTATTACCCTCTGTATGTTCCACCCACTCTTTAAAAAAGGCGTAGTTGGGGCGTTTTTCTGCCACGAAACAATAATCGTAATGTGACTTGCTTGCGTTGTCATTCATTAAAACTATGTGCTCGAAACTTTAACGACAAGAATGCTTTGTCCCATCCCTGGCGTGCGGGCCGTTCGTGCCCAAAAAGTACCGCGAGCGCGGCGATCACGCAAGGAAAAACACGCCAGCTTGATGGCCGATTATTGTTTTGTGGCACAGAGGCGCCCCAAAATGTGTCTTTATTTTTAGAGTGCATTGTGCGGTCGTGAACTAAATGTTTCTCTTCCGGTTTGACTACCCTGCGTTTAGTATGAATAATAAAATTGGCACAAAAAAAATGAAGCTTGCACTAAGCACCAAGACGCGCAAGCCTTGACACAGCAAAACCTGATGGATTCTGAAGACTAATCTGGTTGCTTCTAGGTTGTTTCTAGGCCTTAGCTAGGGGAATCAAGGCTGTTTCTAGGTTGCTTCTAGGTCGTTGCTAGGCTTTCGCTAGGTGGTATGACGTTATGGCCAAGTTCAACCAAGTGCTAAGGACATTATAGCCAAGTGCTACGACGTTAGCCAAGTACTACGATGTTAGCCAATTACTACGACGTTACATTTAGGCTCAGTAGCCGGCCGAATGGTTTGACCGAGGATGGCCCCAAGTATGAATAAGACAGACAGCAATTATTAGCGAGATGTCATCCTTATTGAGCAAGCTTACTCATCGCAGTCATCGCAGTCATCATGAGATAAATCTCCTCCAATATCGGCTCTTGCCATCCAGTATCGGCTCTTGCTCTTCCTTGCCATTAAAGACTTCGACCATGGTTTCATCTTCAGTAACTTGAATTTCTTGTCGTTGCTCCTCTTTCGAAGTATCGGCTTGCGTTGCATTACCAAGCGACTGTAGTTTTGGCAAATCGATCATCGGGCTCAGGCAACTTCATAGCCAAGCAGAGTTGGCAGATGCTATCGAGCTAACAAGCGAATTACAATCACAAAAGAAGCCCCAAAAAAGCGGCGCGACTTTCGCGAGGAAGGACCGAAAGACGCCGAAATTTAAATAACTTTTCCATTCTTGAAAATATTTTTAATTGTGGTAAAAAAAATGTCATTCAAGTACGAAGGGGCAGTTAAAAAAATGTTACTCTAATTATTTTTCCACTACGAAAATATGCGCAAATATGAACGAAAGCACATATTTACTATTAACATTGTCTCCAGGGTTAGTCTCCATTCGGTTGAATGCACGTTTGCCTAGTTCATGATTACCGTCCATTGTTAATTGATTCCCCTAATAGTATGTTTGACTTCAACACTAAGTTACACAAAGTCATCGACAAACACGCTATAAGTGAACGACAGTCGCGCTATTGAAACAGCAAACAGCAAAATTGGTGAACGTGATTATCACTAAAACAACTATATTTGCTGGAAAAATGGAAATCCGCCAAAAAAAAAAAAACGCGACAAGAGATCGGAAAATTCTACAAATGACTCGGCGAAAAAAGAAGCTCAAATACGATTCTTATAAGCAGAACTGGCAACTCTGTCTAAGCCAAGATGACAGTTACTCGTCTCAGAGTATAAGTCCCGGTTGTCGTAACTAGGACCGGGAGGAGCTTTTTAGCGGATCAGTGGATGAGTAGCGGGATTTACCCAATTTTATTGCGATAGCAGTTATGTAGACACTCTCGACGGGTTTTTGCTGTCGCCGTTGCCGTCACTGTTACCGTCGCCGTCATGTGCCCGTATAAAGTCCAAATTGATAGCATGGCGCGGAATACAACCAACCCCTATACATAGCCTTCATAGATTACGAGAAGGCATTTGATTCGGTGGAGACATCAGCAGTCATGCAGGAACTGCGGAATCAGGGCATCGACGAAGCCTATATAAACATACTGGAAGAAATCTACAGCGGATCCACAGCCACCATAGTCCTCCATGAACTGCAAAAGTGATCGACGTTGGGCCTGTTGGTAAAGCATAACGAAAGGTAAAACAGCGCTTAAAAAACGGGGACAAGAAGGGACGACACACGATGCGCTACTAACAAGTTTTTATTGCATCAAGGCAATTCTTTTTTGTATGATGATGGTGACTGCGCATGCGCTGGAGGCCTGGTTTTTCTACTTATTGCCTTGATGCAATAAAAACTTGTTGTTAGTAGCGCATCGTGAGTCGTCCCTTCTTGTCCCCGTTTTTTAAGGGGAGATGCGAGTCGAAAAACGCAAGTTTTTTTCAAAAATTACTTATTTTCGTTTTTATTTGCTTTCACAAGTTTAGTTTCTCTACTTTCAATACAAAAAAACTGAAGATTGCAATTAATCTCGAAGTAGGTCCAAATCGCTTTTAAAGAGCACAAGGTGCCTACTAAAAATCTAAGAAGTCCTGATTGTCTAGAGTCCCCTGGAAATTGTCACCTGGCTGCTTGCCATTGCATTTCGCATAAGGGGTTCACTAAAGTCATATGCTCAAAATAACCATGATGGCCAAGTTCTGATGACGGAATAAATCATCTTAAATAACAAATCTTTTCCGCGTAGATGAGCTTTCACTGATACCTTTAAAATGCGTTTTTCTCAGGACACAATGCTGGGCAACTTCACGAGTTTTTACATAATGTTTTTGGTACTTCTGATAGCCAGATCAGGATGAAATGAAATTTTGCCCACATATTTATTAACATGCGTAAAGTGCAAGTATCTACTTTAAAACTTGATATCACCTAATATATATATTACAAACTGAAAATAAGCAATTGGTATGGTCGGAGCATTCCAACGCTTCTCACATTACAATTTTTCTTGTCCATTAAAATGTCTTATACGCGCTTTCTTGATAGTTATTCGCATTCTACAGATAATGTGGAGCAATATGAGCCAATAATGGCTCAGAACGACAAACATTTACTGGCAAAAGAAGAGTCTACAAAAAGCACTATATTTTACACATTGCCGTGGCACAAAACGAAAACTGTACAACTTACTGTAAAACTAATTACATATTTGAAATCAGCATAAAATCCTATATATACAGAGAAAACTTCACTGTCTTAGGCTACAGATTAACACAACTTTTTTTTCCGAATCGCATCTCCCCTTAAGCGCTGTTTTACCTTTCGTTCCTCCATGAAGAAAGCGACGAAATCCCCATGAAGAAGGGCGTACGGCAGGGAGACACGATCTCTCCAATGCTATTCACCGCGTGTTTACAGGAGGTTTTCAGGGCCCTAGATTGGAAGGACTTAGGGATAAGAATTAATAGAGAGTATCTTAGTAACCTGCGATTCGCGGATGACATTGCATTGATGAGTAACTCAGGGGACGAATTACAGCTCATGATTACTGAACTGGATACGGAAAGCAGAAGAGTAGGTCTGAAAATTAATATTGCCACGCGCGTTTCTTTTACTGTATTCGGTTTCCGCCCACAAAGAATCAGCAGTACTCGGCGCAAACCGCGCCTTATTGTTCCAGAAGCTTCTCGGTTGTAGTAGATCGTTTTGTTAACATTGCACGCAAGACGGTAACACTCAAGATTATTCCAGAGCTTGCGCGACGACTAGTGATAAGGCTCTAGTAGAATGTTCGACGCGTGATTTATAAAAGCCGGCGCGTTCCAACGATGTTCAGTTGATCGACGGACGACGCTCTGTTCGCCGCTATCAGTGCCAGTGGATATCGCTGTAATCTGACTTTCCGTTTACCGGCCACAAGTTCGGCCTAATAAACAGTTTAATCTTGGACCTACCGACTACTGCCTTCGTCGACGTCACGACCACGGGACAATATGCATAAAACAAAAGTAATGTGGAACAATCTCGGCAGAGAACAGCGCTTTGCGATAGGTGGCGAGACACTGGAAGTTGTAAAGGAATACGTCTACTTAGGACAGGTAATAACCGCGGAGCCGAACCATGACAGTGAAATAACTAGAAGAATAACAGCAGTAGGGTACGCATTTGGGCTGGTTGGTTCATGATTTCCAGTAGAAAACAGCGCTACAAGCTTGTTAGTCAGCGCCGTGGTTTGTGTCCTTTCTTCGTCCCGTCTTGTAGCGTTGTTTTCTACTGGACAAAGAAGAATAAGGATGGCATGGAGCACATTCGGCAAGCATTCTCAAATCATGAATGGTAGTCTACCACTATCCCTCAAGAGGAAGGTATATAACAGCTGCATCTTACCGGTACTTACCTACGGAGCAGAAACCTGGAGACTTACAAAGAGGGTTCAACTTAAACTGCGGACGACGCAGCGAGCGATGGAAAGGAAAATGATAGGTGTAACCTTAAGAGACAGGAAGAGAGCAGAGTGGACCAGGGAACAAACGGGGGTTAAGGATATCATAGTGGAAATCAAGAAGAAGAAATGGACATGGGCCGAGCACGTAGCACGTCGGCAGGATAACCGCTGGTCATTAAGGGTAAGTGACTGGATTCCAAGAGAAGGCAAACGCCTGAGGGGGAGACAGAAAATTAGGTGGGCAGGTGAAATTAAGAAGTTTGCAGGTATAACGTGGCAGCAGAAAGCACAGGACCGGGTTTATTGGCGGAACATGGGAGAGGCCTTTGCCCTGCAGTGGGCGTAGTCAGGCTGATGATGATGATGATGATGATGATGATGATAACATTGCCCCGGGCATCGTACGTTCTAACGTGGGAAAAGCATGTGAGCGGGGGGCGATGAACGCAGCTTAAGCAGAGGTCAAACGAGCCTGCCCATCTCCGTCGCTTGGAGGGCGCATGCGTAGCATGAGCCCGCTCGGGAGGCCTGTCGTCGAACCAGAGAGGAAACGGCCCAGCCGTCTTGAACGAGCATGAAAAGACGCGAGGGGGGGGGGTCACTCGAGCAGCAACTTTGAACTTCGATTCTAAAGGTGTGGTCGCGATCGCTAGCGCGCGCTATCTCGGCAACCATCAGCGGACGGATCGTATGCCCTTTTACGTGCTGCGCTCACAACGCCAACCGACTGTGCGGAAACAGCACGTCTCCTTAGAGCGGGCGTATTCTCTTACACCAGCATTTAATAGAGTTACGCGAGATCGAATGCAAAAGAGTTAGCTGCCAGCCTCACTTCGTATAACATTACAATTTGATGCTATCGCATTCATCGCTTCGTCCTTGCGGTGGAACTGTGACTTTTTTTTTTTTGTGGCACATACCCGTTTATGATGAGTGGACCAGTGGTGAGCCAATTAACTGTGATACGGCATACATACTACGGCAGCTTAAACAGCTTCGCTGTTAAAAAAGAACGACACCCTCCTCCGGAACACAACACGCTCACAGCGGAACGGCCTGTAGGAGCGGACTTTCTAGAGCCCGTTGTAAACTCTCATGAGGCGACTACTGCAAGTACAGTTGCAAGGCACCCACGACGCCATGAATCATCGCAATTTTCCGAAGTAGGGGAAGTACCTACTATGCCTTTACCCTATCATTCTGCGGAGAGGCAAGGTGCCCATAACGCATCTCCAAGTCTTTATGTGTGAATTTGTTGATACTGGGGCTGATGACGATGAAGAATTGGGACTGGGCCCTTTGTAATTGGTGAGAATCTTCAAACCACCCACTCATTATGCAATTCGCATTGTGGGACGCCTGGTTGTTATTTTACTCTTCTATCACGCGATAATACATCTGTTAACCTGATTACTCACTCGACATCACGCCTGCGTAGGGTCTTGCAAAGGAGTTTCAAGGCACCTTGCATTGGTCTGCGGTGAATATTCGACTGGCTACGGAGAGTGTCTGGTTTGAAATCCTGCTCGAAACTTTCTTTATCTCCCTCTCTCTCTCTCACACACATTGGGCGCAACAGCTGTTTCCGTACACCGGCGGTGGCGGACAAACTACGCCACCCAAAATCGGCTGTTGTTGCAATCTCATAGGCATCCTTTCGCCGTAAGGCGACCAACGCAGGAACGCACAGGAACACACAGACAAGACGTGCGCCCCCCTGTATATGTATTTCCTTGGTTTTCCTGTGTGATCGTGTTTTTGCTACCAAGTTTTCTATTCGCACTAAACGTGCGCCGACTAGTCTAACTGCAATCCCCACCTCTCCCTTCTTTGTATCTCTCCGTTTCAACAACCACCACGAAGGAAATAATTGGAAAAATCGCTACCTAATGCCGAATATTAGCAATAAATACAAAAACCAGATTTGCCGAATGTTTTGATTTAAAAGTTTGAGGCTTCGCTCTCCCACATTCAACAATATGCGCCATTCAAAACTTGGCGTGATATTTCCCTTACTCGTTTATGCAAAGTCTTTCGAAATACGTTACCCTGTTCTTGGCATTTAGTTCCTTTAGGGCAGAAAACAAAAACTAGACTCTTGTGTATTTTTTTTTTACCATATGTCGTTTGGTTGGTTCGCCTTTTTGAGAAATGCTAAAAGTGGTAACTACGGTTTATCTAGAATATTCAGATCGCAGGCATCGAGAGAAGCAGTCGGAAACAGCAAGAAAACAAAGAAAAAAGAATGAGATCAGACTGTGACAGGCTCCCGAGGCTGTCACGACAGTCTGAATTCTTTTCAGTTACAGTCGTTCAGCCTGGAGGCTAGCAGACTAAATTTTTTATTAATGCTTCGAGGAAAATAGTTCTGTGTCTTTTTACCAACACCAGGAAAACTAATAAAAGTGGAAGTCTAGGAGGGAGGAGCCCAGGGCCCCGTTTAATGCGCACACCGTGGCCTTCAGACAGTTTTCGACTGAGCCGCAGCAGCAGCAAGAATCGCTAGAGGCTGGCGCCCCAGATAAGACGCCGAGAAATGCCTCGTAAAGGGCATAAAACAAACAGGCTACAGTGGGAAAAAGGAGCAATGCCCAAACTGGCTCTGGCTGTGATCACGGAGAGTAGCATAACAGAGGCCTGTGGGTATTTGCTGAAGCCATTGAAAAAACTTTAGCTTTAAGCTTGCCAAGGTGGCTGGAATGCAAAGAGTCGCTATCGCTTGCACACCACTCCATGCCGAATGTGGTTACCCTGCAATTGTGGTTGCACTACGTTCCGAACCGTTAACGTAACAATGGGCTAGAAATCACAATTTGTAAAAAGTAAATTCTAGAGATAGTAATTTCTAAAACGCCTCGTTCTAGAAATTGCTCGCAAATGACGCTCTATGAAAGGACGCTCTCACTTAAGCAAATGACGCCCTATGAAGTACGTATACATTTCAATCTGCAGGACTGGTATTGACAAAATGAACTCCCGCTATTTGAGAAAACATCAACAAAACCTTATTTCTAACAGAATTTTTCGGGCAATCGTTAAGCTAAGACTATTAGCCTAATAGCTGAGGTCAACGGCGAAGCGCGCTAACGAACAAAAGCTTTAGAGATTCACCCACGTCTGTCTAGGTTAGTCTTTCAAACACACAGCTAGGTATGCGTCAAATAAAGTCTAGAGTTACTTTTCGTTGCACTGGTTGTTCGGGCGTGATCCGTAACCAAGTACTTGCTATGCTTGGCTACCGGATCCTTCCTTGCTGGTATTTGGTGAAAGGGCACCCACTTTGATAGCTAGCAGGCTGACGCGTTGCGCTGCTCAGCTCGAGGTCATCGGCTTCAATTACTGGCTACAGCGGCCGCACTTCAGTCGGTGCCTAGACCTAAACGCACAATTAATTACCACGAATAACCATGGAAAGGAAGGAAGAGAGAGAGAGACAGAGAGAAAACAAACAGTCAAAACGGCGTGCCTCACGAAAATGTTGTGGTTTTGACACGGGAAAACATTAGACATTATTGTTTTGTGGCCGCTGTGCCATCACGTGATTTCTGAGAGAGTATGAGGGGGGAGAGGCCACAGCTGGCACCGGTTCCAGGGGGCACGGACGGGACGGGCGTCGGACACCGCCGGTATGAGACATTAAAGGCTTTCGCCTTAATAATGGCGGCCGAGGCCTCCTGATGTTGCATCCCAAGAACGGATTACCTCCTACTTTTATTCCCGGCAAGCCGGTAATCAAAGGTAGAATGTTGTGCACAGCACATCGGTTGGTTCATTTTGAAGATTGCGTCAATTGTGAAGCATGTTTATTCTGGACTCGTAAAATGAGTGAGGGGAGGGGGGGGGGGGTGTCACCACCGCTAGTAGAGAGCCCATCGCCCGCTAATGGCAACCAGTGACACAGTAACACATAATAGCGCTGCGTGTATGTTCCTGTGTCACTAGTTTTTCGCCGTCCTGGATGCCATTGGCTGTCACGATGTCCCAGTAGACGTCCGCACTAGCGAAGGTATTTGCTCTATAGTAAACAAAAAAATTGCACAAAATAGAAACAAAATATGCCGGCGCACGCACTCGCTCTCAAAGCACATTGGAATGTACGGGAGCGAAATACCTGTCCCTTCCGACCGACATGGCCATTATCGGAAGTACAGGCATTCCGGCTTCTCCTGTTGACAATCGTATTGACAGTAGTGCATATGCGGCCCGTATTCGATGTTGCAGGCGACTCCACTGCTGTGGAAAAGGAGGAGTAGGATGTGATAGGTTCCGCGAGTTCCCGCTACTATACTTCCGGTTTGTCCGCCACAGAGTGCATCGGAAATGCGGCACTCTCAGCAAGGCACTGCGGGTTTCCGCACGCTCCTAAGCGATAGTTACCTTATACCTGGACTCGACAAAAAGACATCAGCAGAGATGGCATACGTACGCAGTCGTAAAAGAAGGACGTTGTTTTGGCTCCATTATTGAATCAAATACTTAACATCCACGGTAGTGCTGACCGGGAGACGGCACTTTGTCGATGCTTTAGTAATCTTTTTTCCACTTCATCCTACCGTATGTCTGAAGGACGCGGAAACTCTGCCAGAACAGTATTGCAGAGAGAGAGAGAGAGATAAAGAGAAGAGGAAGGCAGGGAGGTTAAACAGAAGGTAGTATCCGGTATGCTACCCTGCACTGGGGTTGGGGAATAGGAGGTTGAAAGAGAGAGAGAGAAAAAAAGAAAGAGAAGAAAAAAAGTCACAGTTTCACCGCAAGGGTGAAGCAATGAATGCGATAGCAAAAAATTGTAATGTTATACGAAGTGAGGCTGGCAGCTAACTCTTTTTGGATCCGATCTCACGCAACTCTAGAAAACGCTTGTTTAAGAGAATTCTCTTCGCGTTGAGAGCGCAGCACGTAGAAGGGTACGCCGGCCCGGCCGCCGAGAAGGGGAGATGAGAAGGGGAGATAAAGCGCGCGCCCGCGCCCGCGCTCGTAAAATCGAACGTCGCCCCCCCCCCCCCCCCCCCCGCCCGCTGTCGGCCGCCGAGAAGGGGAGATAACGCGCGCGCCCCCACTCGTAAAATCGAAGGTCGCTCGAGGGAGCCCCCCCCCCCCCCCTCGCGTCTTTTCACGCTCACGAACGACGGGCGGGCCCGGTTATATATATACATATACATATACGGCAAATGACGCCGACGCCGACGCCGACGCCGACGGCGAAAACCAGCCGCGAGTGTCCATATAATTGCTATCGCAATAAAAGAGAGAATAATGAAGAGGCTATGAGGTGATTTCTCAACGATTTTGCTTTAAAGAGCTCTATTGATACATCCGTGATAAGCATAAACACAGCAAAATCCGTTCCTAGAGTCTCAGTGAATTTAAATTATCCAGGGTTCCACCGTATTGATGTTAACGATTCTGAAAGTTGGCTTTGGGATGTATCACTCTCGTTTTCTCGTATCATATAATATTACTCAATGAGTTTTTCTTGTAGCGCCCTCGTTCGGGCGGCGCGCAAACCGGAGAGCGCGCGACCGCAAGTGAAGAAAATAAAGACGGCGCTTGAGCCGTGGCTCTACTTTCCTTGCTGGCGTCGATTATGGTTCAGCCGTCTCTTTCCTTTGCTCCTGTGGCATAAGCCTACAGTCTTATCGTTCACGCACACGTCGAGATGATTGACGCCTTTTCGCTTCGCGGCAGATACGCGGGCCTCAGTATCGCGATGCTGTCTCTGTGTCTGCGGTGTGCGCTGTAATGATGCGGATACTGAAGACTTAATATACTAGCACATTAGTAAATGAGTATCAGAAGGGCGTCTTGCTGGGCGAGTTGGTAATAAATCATAAATGTAGCGCAGAAAAAACCATGGACACAGAAAAAGAGCACAGATACACAGCGCTGACTATGAACTGAAGTTTATTGATTCGAAGTAGATTACCTGATCGCTAGTCACTAATACAGTTCTTTTATTTTATTTTTTCATCCCGTGTCTAGGTCCTTGAGTATATATATGTGTATGCTAATACACTTCTTTTATTTAATTTTTATTTTATTTTTTCATCACGTGTGTAGGTCCTTGAGTATATATATGTGTATGTTAATCAATAAACTTCAGTTGATAGTCAGCGCTGTGTATGTGTGCTCTTTTTCTGTGTCCGTGGTTTTTTGCGCTAAATTTATGAAGTAAATGAGTAGTGGATCCCGATATTTAAGGGGGCCATCGTAGTTTGCTTCCGCTTTCGCAATTTCGATAAGCTCCGTGATGTGAACTGCTGCAATGGCTGGCACAGTGCTTCGCAGGTTGACCATGCGACACGTAGACGGCGCGCTACCGAAATTCAACATTGTGTTTCGAAATCATAACTTAGCAATAAGAAGTATTAAATTTCTGTGCCATTGTTATCGTTTCAGTGGCGTGCGACACAGTTGGCAGCTCATAGTCGGACATATCGGCTATTCGCTAAACAAAATACGCCTTCACTGGCTCTCAGCTATACATAAATTTACGTGGGGTTCCGCCGTGAGACATGCAGCACTCATCTTTCGCTAACTTTGTGGGCAACACAATGACACTTTAGCTGGAGGGTGGATGTCGGCATCGTTGGAATGCTCCAAGAAACGGTATTGCGCTAGAGCTCTTAACCAGCGTGATTAATGGAGGGCCTAATGAACAGGAGAGTACTTCTTCACAACAAAACAGTAAAAAATCGTTATACTGAAGCAAACAGTCACTCATTGCCAGCTTTGAAGTGTCTCTGTGCAGAAAGTTCCTGCGCTGGGACGTATTTATAAAGAACTAATTAGCACGTGGAGATGATGTTGCGGCAAGGCGACCGGCATGATTTCGACAAGTTACAAAAGGTGCTCCGTGTCGAAATTCTTAGAAACCACTCAAGCCGATGCCAAGTAAAATCCACACAGCCGCGCGGTCAATTCATCCAGCCAACCCACTCAACGAGGCAATTTGTTCTCCGGGGAGACGTGCCTCTATCTTAGACGAAGTTGATCTTTCTAGCATTATCCTTGTTTCATTGAAACAATGAGTATTGTGTTCCCCCCTGTGGCTCTTTCAACATTGTGCTGGAACAAAGGTGCGTGTGCTGACAGAGTCTCCGAAAACAAATGCGGAGGCTGCGGTGTATTGGGACCAAATGAATGACCTTTACGATAAAATCACCCTCGTTTGCCGCTGTTGAAATTTCGAGAAGACCGAGGGTGTATTTACGGGACACGTTGAGACTCATGAAATTGCTCCGTTTTGAACACGTAATGGGCTTCTCAATAATATTAATAAGTGCGCTTCCATATGACGCGTAAACATGAAAGAAATGCACCCCTGTACCAATGAGAATGGATTGAATAACGCCTCACTTACCGGCATACCCTTTGTGTTCCAATGAGAAATCATAATAGTAGCTTCAAGTGGGGCGGCAGCTCTTTTCAGCTGCAGCATGTCTTGGTCGTTGGAACAGGACTATTAAACTGTTGTGCGTTTCACGGAGGCGAACTTGGCCTTCCTTTAAGAGAGTGACTTCACTAAGGCCCTCCAGATGCCCAAAATTGTACGTTATATGTATATTCTGGCCCACGTCTAGTAAACATTGATGTGCCCTTTCACCTATTGTTTTCCTTTGCTATGCGGAATAACACGCTACATATCCAGCCGGTTAAACTCCGTATATTTTAAACAGCATATGAGTTTGGTCATTATAGTTAATGCGCTCTCAGCGTGTCTATGAAACGTCGGTTGCTGAGCAATAAAACGGCCCGCAAAAAAACGTAATATTGCCATGAGCATAATGGCGGCTCATCGTGAAGCTATTAAATAGCTTGTAACCTGAACTGCTGTTTTCAAAGCCGATAATGACTCTTAACTGTGGCTTGAGAATAATACGCATGCAAATGACTTCAAACTCACTGATATCAACTTCTATACACAACTATCGCCCTCCTAGCTTTTAGGTGCGAAGCACCTTAGGGCCTCCGCTTCTCGGCGTCTAATGTCGTCCCGGTGTGTCATGTAGTTACTGTCCGTCATAAACGGGTATGCGCCACAAAATTTGGGTAAATGTCACTACTCGCCACCAGCCCACTAAAAATGAACACGGCAACAGTTAGCTCAACAAAGAGCCGACGACATTAAAGAAGCTGAAACACCCTTCCATATATGCCGTAGGGAACTGAAACCGAACATGTATGGAAGAAGAAGAAGAAGAAGACCCTTAGGGTAAGCTGCATTCCGACGCAGTCTTCCGATGACGTTAGCGGAGCCTTCCCTACATGTCCGGTTTCACGCTTGGCACCACTAGTGCCTCATAAATGAAATCTCTCTCAAAATACTGCATGCTTTGCCCCTCCCCAGGTTTCACGTTAGTCGCGCTGAAACACCCTTCCCTACGTGCTTCGCCCCTCCCCAGCTTTTTAACGTCCGCCTCCTTCACCTTACCGTCCAGCCCCTTCCCTCCCTCAAGTCATTGCGTTCTACAGGCGAGCGCAGCTGGCGTCCGAAGTATTTGAAGTCACCACATGGCAGCTGTTCTGCGTGCCGCGTCAGTCTAGTGTCAACATAATGCAAACAAAAGTAAATATGCCAGCCATTGAGGAAGACGCTTGGAGTCAGAGTTGCCCAGAAAATTTGAAAAAAAGTAGTGTGCTAACCATAGTTAATGAAGAATAATACAGGTGGTGCTGCATTGTGTGACGTAACGTGCACAGGGTAACCTTTCATGCTATAATGGCGAATACTTATTCACTCGGCGAAAGCACTGCAATTGAATAAAAAGAAAAAAGGAAACGCATAGGGAGAACATACAGCCTGTAATCCCAGCGAGGACAGCGTTGCGAAAATGCATTTCGTAATTCGCCGTGCAATATAAAATTTTAATCAACGCATAGCAGGCTACGCGGAAATCGATATTGGGTCTGAGTGCAAGCTGTATACTCCGTTGCGACGGCGTATCATGCCAATATTATGACAATGATCATCATTATATGCCACAGAAAAAAAATTACACAGTCATGTCGCACAGAGGAAAAGAACGAGTGTATTGGACGAGAAAATATGCTAAAAGACGAAGCCAGACGTCACCTGCACGTACCTTATGAAAGACGCGGGGAAGTCGGGATAGAACAATAGAAGACCACCGAAAAACAGCAGCAATTTTCGCGCAACCCTCTCATGTGCGCAGAATTCTCTTCACTCTAATGCAGAATTCCGTCGGGAGTGTCCCCGCTAATTAACTCCACACCATGCACTGCTACGTTCGCATGATCCCCTTATGGCTGAAGATAACGAAAACGGGTCTTTCTAACAGGATCGTCCTGCCTAAAAGTCGTAGCGCATTAGAGAAGGCACTAAGCTGCCAATAAAAGTGCGTTCCCTAATTCGCTGCGCTTTTTCCCAAGTGGTTTTATTCCAATTGAGCTCACCAAAGTGATTCAAAGAAGTACAACAGAAATAGTACAGAAAAAGGAGTGACAGTATATCTTACAGGATGTCGGATAGGCCTTTCAGAAGAAATTAAAGACTTAATGTAGCCTCATATAGCCTCAACCTGAGGCTATATTAAGTTATTAATGTAGCCTAACAAGTACCTGTGTCGTGACCCAAAGCAACAGATTAAAAAAAGTTCAGGGCAGGGTAGATGCTTGAAGTCATAAGAAATTATTGACCAGAAAATGTCGCTGGAACCAAAATTTGCACAATACAATAATATTATACAATCCTTGCTGTTTACAAGCAGCTGCGACCTAGTAGGCTTTTTCTTTTTCTGCAATCTTGTCGGAATTTTCTTTGATATATATATGAACCAGTTACAGTGTGGAGCGAACGTTATGATTCGTAAAAAAAAGTATTTTTGAACATTACATCGGTGCAGGAGAAGCCTTCTTATGTTGGGGTGTTTACGTACCATAGCATAGACTGGCCTCTTATAGACGGCATGTTTTATGGCTCCTGATAAATTTTGAGTGCACAGGGCCGGTTGGCGAAAGCTCCCCAGGACTATCAAGAAAGGTGTTACCAACCAGTAGAAATTTGTTTTTACAGCACAAGAGAAAACGTTACTCAACTGTTTTTTTTAATTCCAGTGAGTATGAAAAGCGGGTTGCATCTGCCCTGTGTCAAAGGACGTCTGAAAAAAGCGCTGTCTCAACATGCTGGATGTTTGATTTCGTACTCTGTGGTTTTTCGGACAATTTTTCTAGGAAAGACTATCGCTATATCTTCGTTAGTGAATTATCAGAAATCATCGATCATTTCGACCTTCAATACATGCACAGAAATGGCGAAATGATGGCGTTGGTGTGTCGATTCAAAAACTTGCATTAAGATTGAAAGGCGCAGGCAGGGTACAGCGGTCATGTTTCTTGTTTTAAATGTTGGTAAGTTTAAACTTTTTATATGAGAGGGTAGCAACTAACGCTCACTGTATGCTGCCCCTGAGAGTGTAACTGATCTTGGCAGGACAGCGGTGATTCTCCATTTCAACACAACTCTTCTAAGAACGCACTACTTTGAGTATTTCATTTCGCCTTACCCGAAGTTCGACAGGGAAGGAAGCGATGGTCCACAGCCTGCAAATGGGTAGTCGCTGACACCGGACGTTTGAGGATGCCCTTTTTCCTGAAGGCCCCGCGGAAACGAGGAGGAGTGCGCAACGAATTTTGATGGGCCTTCCTGCGAGACACTGGGCTGTTCAAGACGTGGTGACAGGGCCCTACAATTCAGGAGATGCTATGGTGGAAGAATTGCCGGCTATGTAGGCCAGACTACCCCGCTTACGGTAACATCACAACCACACCTACCACCATCACAAACAGGGAGATATGCACAAAATTTAACTTCAATAAGTCGAAAACGTGCTACTATTATTCTCATGTATGTTGAAGAAGAAGAAGAAGTAAGATTATGATGATGTGTATTGACTCAACGGCCCAGTCAAGCAAGGAAGAAGAGACATAGATGGGTTTCCCTGGAGACCGGAGAAAGGTCGGATATTGAAAAAAAGCGACAACGATAACGAATGCAGTTAAGGATCAGGCAAAAAACCCGTATAACTATAAATGGCTTCTCGTTCCTAGTGCCGTTAAAACGTCTTTTTTTCTATGATTAACACTGAAGAGCCTTGTGCATACAGGGGCAAAAGTAGGCCTTGAGCCCAAATAGGCCCTCATCTGTGTAATGGCAGCAAGCAAGTATAGCTTCGTGTATTGCCGCAGCCGGTGCCTCTATTACCATCAAAAAAGAAAAAAAACTAACACAGAAATGTTGACCAACTGATGCACCAAGAAAAGTGAAAACAGCTCAGAAACGTTGGGAGGAGGAATCAATGTGAGTGGCCTGTCCTAAGCTTTCTTTTCTTCTTTTTTTTAATCATTCTTAAGCGCTCTCTGCTATACAGGTCTAGATATTTGCGGCGTGCACGACTTTATCTTTTTTTTTTCCTAGTCTTCGCACAAACCAGCATTAGAGATTTTTTTCTGCATCGTTCTGCATGTACCATAACGTTAACGAGAGGTTTCGGGCAACAGAGATGACAATAGCCGTGTAGAGCTGATCGATCGCTTAGACGGCGCTCCGGCTCTTTGGCGACGGGATGCGGGCACACGCCTCTCTAGACAACCGGTTTGCAAGACCCGTTAAGTAAACACGTTATGCTGTCGAAGCGTGCGCGACGTGCTGTGGAGTGCACACGCAGGCTCAGCAAAAGTCCAGCAAAGCATACTGGTGCGGCTAAATTTGACTTTAATATTCCCGCATCTTCATCACTGGCATCAAAAATCAGGTTACGAATGTGTGTACCTTTATATTTGCCTGCTTTACACATTCCTGGGATTAAGTACCCGCACGCGCCCTCTGTGATTCCTAAAGGCTGTAATTTTATTGCGATAGCAATTATATGGACACTCTCGACGGGTTTTCACCGTCGGCGACGGCGTCGGCGTCGCCGTCATGTCCCGTATAAAGTCCACATTGATAACATCCCCCCCGCGCATAGTAGGTTCTACTCACGGGTAAACGCGTGTGAGCGGGGGTGATGAACGTGGCTGAAATGGAGATCAAATGAGCCGGCCCATTTCCGTCGTTCGGAGGGTGCATGCGATAACATCTGCCCGCGTGTTACACCTGCTGTCGAATGCTGAAGCACAGAGGAAACGCCCCGCCCGTCTTTAACGAGCATGAAGAGACGCGGGGAGAGGGGGGGGTCTCACTTGAGCTGCAACGTGCTGCGTCGCAACGCGAAGAGACTGTGCGATAGGAGAAAACAGCATCTCTCCCTGGAGCAGCAGCATTCTCTTACACCAGCGTTTTGTAGAGTTATGCGGTATGGTATTCGAAAGAGTTAGCTGCCGGTCTTACTTCAAATATTACAATTTGTTGCTAGATTAATGAGAACTAACAGACAATAATACCAAGAAAAGTACAGGGAATGTTATTTGTAGTAAATGCAATGTACATGTGAAGAAAGAAAAGTGGACGAAAAGATAACTTGCCGCGGGCGGGAACCGAACCTCCAACCTTCGAATAACGCGTCCGATGCTCTACCATCGGACGCGTTATAGATGACTGAGTGTGTCAGTAGTACATGGGCTACTCACACTGTATTTCCGTCATGGATATGACGTTGAAAAAATGGATGCCACCAAATGAGAAAAAAAAACGGTAAAGAATACTTCCCCCGTAGGAAATCGAACCTCCAACTCCTTGGATCGCGACGACAAGCGCCCGCCGCTGTACCGACAGAGCTATCGAGGATTTTTTGTTTCTTTATTACCTATAATTTACAATGTTATGTCACAAACATACATACTCATCACACAAAATACGAGAAAAAAGACAGGCATAACGGTGATACTATTACGGAGGCTTGCATCTGCCTCGATAGCTCAGTTCGGTTTTTATTAGAACAGAGCTATCGAGGCAGATGCAAGGCTCCGTACAAACGCGCTTAATATTTCTGACATATTCTCTCTCGCATAGTGCTCTCTGTTGGCGATCCGGGGTGGTGCCGCCGTCTGCAAGAGGTGACAGGAAGTAATGCGGCATGACACTTACTAGCGCCGATAGAGAGCGATTCGTAGACGACGCAGTTCAAGCATGGCGTCCGAGATTGCGCTCCTGCTCGCAATCTCGGAGGCCATGGTTAAAACGTCTCGATAGCAGCAAAATACACTGGCCGCGCTAGCGTCGGGGAGTCGCCCTAAACGCCGTTACTTTTTTTGCCTTTCGCTTCGTGTTAGCGTGTGACGGCTCGTTGTCGGAGTATTGCAGCTTCCACATGCACCAAAGGCGTGTCGCCGGCGATAAGAAAACTGCTGCAGTAAGCGCAGCAGAAAGGCAACGAAGTAGACGAAACAATGCCGTGCCTTGGAGGAGCGAGACAGAGGCCAGCGGGGTGTGGAACGCCTGCGCGCGTTCGCGGCTCAAGCTACGAAAATCTGCCTCCCGTGTTGCTGAAGCGCAGTGAGGCAGTGTTTGCATGACCGCAGGCGTAGGTTACCCTATTACACGGGAGCGCACATCGTGCCGTTTCTCTCCTTAACCGGGGATGCTTTGGAGAATTGCATATCAAGTACCACTGTTTATTATGTGCTTGTTGATGCCATCTTTGCGCGGGATTCACGATACGCTGTGTCCAGGTAAAAGTTAACAACTTCAGCTACCCCAACGGTTAAATCATTATCATGAGGGTTAGTCGTCGCAATGGAGATGTGCCACTAGGCGTCAACGTGGGTGCATCCACGTCAAACATTGCTATGGCTGCCAAACAATAATAGACGTTGTACAAACTCTCATAATTACTACACAATAAGCACTACTTCTGTGAAGGCAGTTTTCACTTCCGTGTTATACTGATCCCTATGAAAGAGGGATCAGTCATGTATTTTATTTCCGCATCACATGCGAACCATAAAAAGTGAAGGTGTTTACTTGCTGTATGACAAATTTCTAGTTGCAACTCAGTCTGAATCTCGGCCAAATCAGCGTCGGGAGAAATAACAGCTCAATTTGTTAGCATTTATGGGAAAAAAACACAGAAAGTTAATCGTGTTATAGCTGTCAGTGCCTTAGCTCGGCTCGTCGTAAATCGAGGTGGTTGCGCAGACTGTTTGCTCGAGTGAGCTCCATACTCGTCTCTGTAGAAAAACCTAAATGACTGTGTTGCCACAGACGATGCTATATTTCCTACAGAAGAAACAACATGGTCCACGTGTTTCACGTCGCATTAACACACCCACTGTTCGCGATAGATCAACGCTTAATCTTGTTAGGGTTGTCTGCAGCCCACGTCACAGAGTACTGCTACTCGAGTGCTACTACAATATGTACGAACACTGGTGCAGGCGCACTGAGTTTTGGCTGATGGTATAGACAAACAGGAAGTAGCTCTATTTGTATTACCGGAAGGAGGAGTAAAAACAGTTCGTTATGCAGCAATCCGTATCTGAGCACAAGAGGAAGATATTTGTTCCAGAGAACTAAAACAACAAAGCGCTAGGGTCGTATTTCTACCCGAGGGAAAATGAATATATGTTTCGGTCCCGACGTAGTTCTGTTTGTTGTACGTTGTTCTATCATCGGCAGTTGTGCGCCTTTATATTATTCTTCCAAACTTGGGCACATTCGCTGACTGGCATGCGCTACCAGTACCATGATGATCTACTTCTGCTTGTAGCCAGAAACGTTCAGCGCCGACATTTCAGGGCCTCTGTGCAAATACAGAGATTTGAACTGCAGTGATGACAGTCAGCAGATTCGTTCGAGCATCAATTCCGAGTTCTCTTCTGTAAGCTCTAATTTCAGTGTGAGTATTTATTTTGCAGACATAGGTTATTTTCTTCTGTTTGTGTTAATCGGTTTCGTGTTTCGAGCGTGAAAACCACTTCCCTTATTGACTATTTCGCGAGAGCATTAACATTAAAGCGACTGTACTGAAGCAAATGACGTTTTCACATATTTGCATGTTTCTTTCAAAGTTTAGACTTACTATAGTTCTCCCAAGCCGGTTATGTATCGGGAAGCACAAATTAAGATAAAGAAGAAAGCACTAACGATCTCTTCTTGAAAGGCAGGTTCGAGACAACAATTTCCAACCAGCAGATTGGCTGAGAGCGCCTTGTTTGTTGCGATTCTTTCTACGAAGGCTTGCCACCGGACTATTCGAGATGAGGACAGAAACAAGCCTGTGACGCAAGGAACATAACACGTCCAGCCAGACAAGTTGACGCAGTGAACTCACAGGTAAAGCACTCAACACTCTGCAGGTCGAGTACCGTTTCTTTCTTTTTCTTGCAGTTATACTGCGAAGCAGAGTGTACATATATCCAAACATACAAAGGGTGGCTGCGCCGTATGTGTTCCAAACCAGCCTCATTTTGCCACTCTGTTTTCCTGTTTTCTACAACGTAAACTAACCAAGGAACCTCTTACGCGTTCCGCCATTGGAGCAGTATTTCCACAAGCCTTGAGGTTATACTCGAATATACACTCTGCGAGGGTGACTAGTATCAACGTTATCCTTTCTGGTCAGATTTCTTTCCCCAATAAAAAAGGCATGGCAGCTTCGCACTAGTGGTGCCAAGCCTGAAGTAAGAGTGGAGCTGGATGGTCCATTGCCTCTTTTATTAAGTTCGGAGCAATTTAGGGGGCTGAGCTGTCGTATGCTGTCACCGTCGTATACTGTCGTAGCTTGGCGTAACGCAGTCAAAACCACATATAGCATAGCCAATTGAGCGCGCGCTCTTACAAAGAGAAGTCTTCTTCCTCTTGTTCTTCGAGATCCTTGATGATGATCAAAATAAAAAGAAATAAAGAGAAAAAAAAACACAGGAAGAACTGGAAATGAGAAAAATAAAGAAAGACAGGAGGAAAGAAAGAGAAAAGAGAAGAGAAACAAAGAAGGGTGCCCAGCTCCGCACTTCGTTCAGGCTTGGCACCACTTGTGCAAGCTGCCCTAATTTTTTTTTCTTTCTGTCTTGTCATTCTTCCTCTGTTTCGCTGTTTCTTGTACCTGTGTCTTGTACTTGTTGCTTTCTATTGCTTTCTTTCAACATTTTTCTTTCTCTCTCTGTTTGTTCTTTTTCTCACCCTTTCGATCTTTATTTCTCATTCTTTCCTTTTTTTTCTCTCACTTTGTTTCTCTATAGTTCTCTCTTTCCTTCTCTTCCTGCCTTGCTTTCTATTTTTTCTAGCTCTTTTTCGTGTCTCTTTCTATCTCTTTCTCTTTCTTTGTTTTTGTATCTTTCTTTTTATCACTGTCTTTCTCTGCTTGCCTCTATCACTTTTAACGCGATAGCGTTAAAGAGCTCGTTTCGCAGAAATTCCGGCGTCGGCGTCGGTGTCGGCGTCGGCCGTCGTTGGATGTGAGCGAAAAATCATCATCTTGTCCGTGACCGAAAAATCGAGAAAGATGCAAATAAAATAAATAATAAAAATTTCCGGGCCCGAGTGAGGATCGAACCAGGGCCGTCTGCGTGGCAAGCAGGTGTTCTATACCACACAGCTACGCCTCTGCTTGGAAATACAGTGAAAATAACTTCATCTGCTTGGAAAATGCAGTGAAAGTAACGTTCATGCTTCGCAAACGCAAGCGTCCTTTATATAGGCGTCGTAATATAACATGTAATATCCCAGGAATATTGCGTGATACAAGCGTACATTGCCATCGAGTGTCAGAATATGCGACTATCATTACAATTTCGTAGTTCAAAGCCGGCCACCAATTACGAACGGCACACACCTTACTGCGCGTATTCCCTTAACATCACGTAGTGGGTGCATAGCAAGTATGCACTAAGTGGTTGAAGTGGCACTCGGGACAAGGATATCGCTATCGCGTTCAACTGTTAAAGGCGAAGATTAAGGGTCACCCCCAATTTTCTTGGTTTCTCTTCATTTCTCACATTCTCTTTCGGTCATGCTCTCTGTTCTTGGTATCTCTTTTTCGTGTCTGTTTTTTTTTCTCTTTCTTTATCTTCTATGGCTTTCTATCTTTTTATGTCTTTATTCTCTTTATTAAATGCGAAGCATTTCTTTGCGTACTGCAGGCACTTTTAGCGTTTCTATCTACGTATCTATCTATCTATCTATCTATCTAGCCGCCTACGTCTGGGTGCTCTCGTGATCACCCCCCTTAATTGGGGTAAACCAAAATTAGTGTGGGAGGGTGAGATGGTTTGACGAATATGACTCGCTGGTCATGACATGAATAATGTGACTATCCCGTCGCGTACGTCGTCAAACCCTTTCCGCCAGACACGTGTGGCACATACCCGTATACCAGGGGCGGGTATGAGCCACAGGTATGCGGGTATGTGCCACAGGTGTTTGACACTTTATATCTACCGAGGAACGGCGAGAACAGACATTCGTAATTTGTATGTGAGGGCGTTAAGAAAAACTGACATCGGCAGTGTTCACCCGACGAATGCAAAGAATATATGTTATGGTCCAAGCAGGAATCGAACCCGAGCATTCTGCGTGGCAATCAAGTATTCTACCACAGAGCCACGCCAGGTCTCGGAACTCCTTTGTAAAAAGACCCTACGCAGGCGTAATGTTGTTGAAACGTCAATTATGGTTCCAGTGCGGCCCATCTAATTTTATAAATATTACATATGTACTCCGAATGATACAGGCGTCACGTCGGGTTAGCGTCAATTGTACTTAAGCGCCATCCAATGAAGTTGGTCTACGTAGCACTAGCCAGGGCTACCATCCTCACAAGCACAAGCGCTACGTTTCAGCTTGCCGCTTCTGGTGTTGGTAATTCCAATGTTGCTCTTGGCATCGTTACGCAACTGTAAACAACTGTTTATATAAAACATATGCGACTGTTCAACATATCTCTATGCGTACAACATTTTGCTCATATCCTTAGCGTCATTTGGTAACGTTTCGCTCAATAAAAAAATTACAAAACAGTCATCTTCCCTCCGCATGCTTCGCATAACATCGATTCCCAAGGTACGTGGGATCTGCCGAATTTTTTTATTTTCATTTTGCTCTTTCTCTTTCTTTCTATCGCTTTCTTTGTCTCCATTTTCTCTTTCTCTCTCTCTCTATTTCATGTGTTTAACGTGTTCCACCTCGCCATACAGAGTTTTCGCTTAACGCCAGCACCTGCTGTACCTGGTAGTGGGGCTTGGTGAATTCCAGCGGTGCAAAGCCACCTGTGGTTTTCTGCGACCACCAAAGTTTTTACGGTCTGCTTAGACAGCTCAGCCATTTAAAAGAAAGTGAAGCAAGAAAGTATGCCTTCACTTTCCCTCGCGCTAAACAAACATAACGTTGCGAGAACCATCCTCTGAGCTGAAGCGAAAGCGTCAAGGCCAGATGCGTTTCTGGACTGCATTTGTTGTTGCAGTGGGCCGAAGAATACTAAAATTATAAGCTAGTGTAGAGGACCCTTTGACAGCCGAGTTGAAAGTTGACAAGAAGGGCTGGGTTGCATTAGTTAGAGTTAAAACTCAGTCATGCTGGCTTTACTTAACAATTTTTAAGTTTTCGAGCATTTGAGAATATATACTAGAACACATTGCATCCATTATATTATATTTTGCTCCGGCCGCGGCGGTCACATTTCGATGGAGGCGAAATGGTAGAGGCCCGTGTACTGTGCGATGTCAGTGCACGTTGAAGAACACCAGATAGTCAAAATTTACGGAGCCCTCCACTACGGCGTCTCTCATAATCATATCGTGGTTTTGGGACGTTAAAACCCCAGATATTATTATTCTATTTTTCTCCCTCTACATTGGTGGGAGCCAGAGACGGCTCCGAGGGCAGCAAGGAATAGTCGACAGCGAGTACGGCACAAAAACACATATTCGAATGCAAAGCGATACGACACCACAACAAAAAACGTGGAAATCGGAGAACTTCCCCGAACATCCTTATAAGGATATTGAATTGACGCAGCACTCGTAGTTCATGGTATACCACCAAGCTGCCGTGGTTTAATATCTCGCTAGTGCGTGCTTTATGGGACACCGCATGTGGGTTGTCGCAGACTTGTGGACAGTAGTACGTTTACGTAATTATTCACTACCCAGAGCGGTCTTCCCACAGAGCTAAAATACTGCTCTGCTTACTGAGTGATTATGTAAATGTTTGTCGACGTTTTGCGATGATCATGTAAAACTATGGCTAGTAAAGTGTCTAAGTGATTTCTTTTTCTGCGCCACTTAGACGAAAATAGAGTAGCGCGACATTGAAATTCTATCAGATTAAGTACCGAACACACATGTTTTGTTTTGAACTCCCGACTACATCCTCATAACAAAGCACACACTGACGGTCAAGTAATATATTAAGTAGAGCTACTTGGAGAACATCTGCTCTTTACCTAACCTCACACCCGTACCCGAAAGAAACTATACAGTAACCTAACAACCTCCGCTATAACACACGATAATATGTACAGTGTGATCGTATGTGAAGTAATTATCTAGGGGTGGTGTCTGCGTACCAGCACCCGCATGACAGCAAATATATGCTTTCACCTAGCAGACACGACATGTATTACATGTAAGGGCACCCGCATTGCAAACGGTGATTGAGTCCTAACTCAGGTTGTGCCTGAGGTTTCACAATTACCAATGGTTATTTAAAAGCTATTAACAAGGTCATCGTTCGGCTCTAATTAACGCTTACAATGCCGAACTTGAGAAGCACTGTTTAAAGCAAGACGATTTCAATCAAAACACGAAGTAGATGGCACTGGTCGCATGAGCTTTTCCACGTGTACGTAAAAGTTGTGGTGTTTCGACGGCCGGGCTCGGTGATCGCACTTACAATATACACAGTTGCACTCAGACATAAGAACAAAACAAAATAAAGTGGCCATTTGTTCTAAAGCAATGAGTTTGACGATGGTAAGTTTTTACGCTGTAGCACTAAAATCTAGCAATAGCGATATACAGGGTGTTTCAAGAAATGTGTCCAGCATTTTTTAAAAATCAGGAAAATGCGGTATCTGCTCGCTGTCTTCCCAATTGCTTTTTCTGTAGCGACAGGCATCCTAACATGGTTGAAGACATGATTTGGGATAGTAATTAACAAAGTTAAATTAATTAACTTTTTAATTAGTGGATTTAGGCGGTTAAGTGAAATGGGAAAATGGAAGTCCTTCATGCGAAGAACCCATTTCAGCTTTGAGATTTCGAAAAAGCGGCCTCTATTAATTATTGCGGCGTAATGAAATTCAGGCAAATTCAACGGCGAAACCGAAACCCAAGCACCGATGAGCGCAACAAGCAGACGACTAGAATGATGTCACTGTTCAAGACAACGGTTACAGAGTTGCCGTTCTTCCCCGTTCGTTAACGCATGTGCGTCATGCGTGGTACTACTGCAAGCGCAGCCCACACACCTACACAACGAAGTCGGTTGATGGTTGGTTAACGACGTTCACTCGTTCTGGACGTCTCGGACGAATATGGCAGTTGCGCTCTTCCGCGTTTCGGTTTCGGTTTCGCCGCTTAATTTGGGAGAATTTCATTACGCCACAATAATTAATAGAGGCCGCTTTTTTCGAAATCTCAAAGCTGAAATGAGTTCTTCGCATGAAGGACTTCAATTCTCCCATTTGACTTAACCGCCTAACTCCACTATTTAAAAAGTTAATTAATTTAACTTTCTTAATTGCTATCCCAAATCATGTCTTCAACCATGTTAAGATGCCTGGCGCTACAGAAAGAGCAAATGGGAAGACAGCGAGCAAATACGGCATTTTTCTGATTTTTAAAAAATACTGGACACATTTCTTGAAACACCCTGTATAACACAACGTACGCGCGTCACCAAGAGTATACACTCAGCTTCACGCAAGAAAAAAATCTGCAGCATAGCCGCTTTACGCTGAAGCCGAAACAGAACCACACTGAGGCGGGAACTCAATAAACGAGGTTTCTTGCATGCAATGCAGATTTTCCATATGCCCAACAACGATGACTGCGAGCCTCCGGGAAAATAGCATTCGGGCTACTTTTAATTTTCTCCCCTGCATCTAAATATAGAAAGAACAACACTGTCCATGATATACGGCAAGATTATCCAGAAAAAAACTCATATGTGCCCTACACTCTATATCAAACAGCACGTTCTTGTGATTGCTTGTACTGTTAGGCTCTTGGTTTCGTTTATCTCGCATGTTTTCCTTCCATGTGCACACTTTTCGGTAGATCTGGGAATTGATCATAGACGCTGTTGCGAACAGGGAGGCATGATTTTTTTCTCTTTGTGGCTTTGGAGATTTCTGCTTTGCCAATGTAATACCAGACGGTGCATTGGTCTGCCGGCAAGACCACTGCAGTCATGCTTCCCTCCTTCCCTACGATATTTACGGTATCCCTAATAGGTATTTACGGTATCCCTAATAGGTAGAAGTGATGAGACTTAAAAAAGCTTTATTTTAGGTAGAAGTGATTCGCTATGTTTTCCACGGAGGCACTTTTGAATGTTCCTGGTAGTCGCGAGCTGCTCCATTTCCTTCTCATCATCATGTCATCATCATTTATTAACCCTTAAGGACCCTAAACAGGGCATTACATAAGGGGGAGAGGGTTACAGAGTTGAAATGACGCATAATTGAGCAAATGCTAATTAATCAACTCCAACAGCGTGACAGAGAGTACAGAGCACGCAAGAGAAAACCATATTTCACAACCAATGTTCGCTGAGAAGAAGAGGCGTAGAACACAATGATGGGAGGGAGTTAAAAAAAACTAATGACAGACGAAGACAAGTTAAAATAAACTGGACTTGATGACACAAGTCATAGTGGAGTAAAAAACATATTAAATACAGCATTTTTTTGTATACAATGGCGAAATAATGAAAAAAAAATTGCAAGAAAAAAAGTGCATAATAAAAGTTATTCAACAAAGAGCGTACTTAATTACTGCTTGAATTTTTCTAATTTTCTTTCAAGGGCAATAGCTTCAGGAAGGCAATTCCATGCAGTCCTCGATGGCTGCAGGAAGGAATGGTTTATTAAAAGCAAGGGTCGAACCGCGAAGGCGTTGAGCGCTGTTGGAATTGAACAGGCGGCGAGAAGTTCGAGCGGGTGGAAGTGACAGTGTACCATGCAGGTGGGAAAAGTTATGATATAATTTTTGGAATAGGGCGAGTCGGGAGATTTTGCGTCTTACTATTACAGGGGGGAAGTTCAAGAGATGATTTAATGAGGGTAACGCTGGCGTGTGAATTATAGTTTGATGAAATAAATCGGGCAGCACGACTTTGGGCCGCCTCACGAGAGGTGATTAAGTATTCTCACTATTGATTCATGCCTGCGTCGATAAAGACGTGAATATTGTGGAACGTGATTACTGTTCTTTGCTTTTCTATTATCACGACAATTCACAATAGTAATTATTTCAGATGGAGTGCTTTTTTTCTGTAAATGAAGCCAGCCACCTTTAGACTAAGTCTTTAAGCTGAAGTTCAGCTTTATCACACGGTAGGTCTGAGCAAGTACGGAACAAAGTAGTCACTACAAAACCGAATAGGCGCCCAAATCGCGGACTACCGAGGAAACTTGTCTGCAATTTTACAAACTGAGAGACAACAGATGGCGACCGCGAGTGCCGAAAGAACAAATGATAGGAGACAAACACCAGTAAAAACAATAGGGAGAAGTACACTGCAAAACAAACAGCCATGCCACAACTTGCAATCGGTAAGCACAAGTTGTAGCCACGAAAAGGTTACCAGGATATGTGGGTATGCGATTTCGATAAAATTGGGGCCGAATTAGCTCAGCCTTCGTGACTGGTCGGACCCCGTCCCAACGATCTCTATAGTATGATAATTAAGGAACATCTATTTTTACGAACACTTAGCATTCGTAACATTAAAGTTGTTTCAATCAGTCAATCAATCAATCAATCAATCAATCAATCAATCAATCAATCAATCAATCAATCAATCACCATACGTAAGATCTGTATTTTTGCAAATGTGACATCCGAATGCTCGCCTAATAGACCCATTCAAAGACACGGCAGCCTCGTTTTTTCATAAGTTCAGCTTCGCACATGTCGATAGCAAGCAAATTGTGCACGGACATTGCTTAATAGAGCACTTTTGGTTTCGCTGAAGCACTTTCCGTTAGTGACACTGCTGTTTGTGCAGCCCCTTAAACCTTGGTACTTTATAGGTATATCAAGCAGCACGTTAAACGTATATCGACTGATTTTTTTTTATTAGAGCTACTTTACGGGTTACTGAACGTACGACAGTACGACGTTCCGGCGGACTAGCCGGTTCATGGCTTTTAGACGTCATTAAACTGCGCGAAACGATGACGACACGAGTAAGAAACCCACAGCGATCATTTTGTTCTGTATGTTCCTCACTCGTGTGCTCGTCTTTTCGCGCCGTTATTAACGTCTGGATGTAGGAGCTCATGTGACTTTCCGGCACCAATCAATCATAAATGTGCCATATAGTTAAAACAATTATGACACCCTGAAAACCTTAGCACGAAGAATCACAGCACGCTGCTATTGAACAATAAGTAATTGGCGTATCTCATTTTCTAATAACAAAAACTGAAAAATATGAAGCCGCTGTTAGTTTACAAGAAGGAAAATTGGTTTTAGCTATCACCTAAAAAAATGGGTATTGCGAGTAGGGCTGCCATGGAAATTGTAGGAAGAAACATCCCCGAATACTTGACGCAACAAAGCGAATAGTCGTCAGGAAGTCGATTGTCAAAGTAAAACCCCTCGAGCTACCGGTGTCTCTTATACCTCCCTGGAAGGTGATAATCAACGTTGGCACTCGGTAAATGCGTATTCAGTTTTCTAACGAGCGAAGATAAGAGGCAGAATGTCGTCCGAAAAAAAGGAAGAACATTGAAAATGAGAATGGCCGCAGCTGCGGCCAGTATTTGTAGATTAGAACGCTGCCGGAAAACAGGAAGATTTTCGAAGCAGTTGGCATAGCCGGCGTTCAGATGTTCGAATCGAGAACTGCGATCATATTATCGTCATTAGAGACGAATCGTTTTCGAACTGCTCCTTTCAGCCGACGTTCCCCCCGGCACCCCTTTCTTATCTCGCACGGATTCCTGGACAGGGTACCGTCATTTCGCTGAAGCCCTCTAATCCGCTATTAAAATGCGCGTCGTAATGGGCTAGATCCGACAAGTAAATTCGCATAAAAGTTGCTTATCGCATTTCCCATACATACCATACATTCTCTTATTGTGAGCAAGAATGGACGAGTTAGGCCGCTAATTAAATCCCACGTTTTTGTGTGTTTTCTTTTTTTTTTTCACACAGTGGCAGTTATACCACAAATACCCCGCGAGTTGACAGGGGTGCATTTTCAGAAATTAGTAGAAGTCGACGTTAGCGGGCAAGGTAATGCGTAGGGCAGGCAAGCGGTGACGCTTTCAGATGAGTATACGAGCGATAGGCAGGCAAACTGATAATACGCGTTCAAACAAAGCACGAGTTACAGGCAAGTAGACTGTACTGGTTATACCATGCCAGAGCAGAGGTAGGGAAGATGAGGAATAACTGGAGCAAAGAGTTGACGAACTCATGAGGTCTTGAAGGCAATTAAAAAAGTAGATCTGCTGTACAGCTGTAATTGTAGATGAGGAGCCTTTCTCGTGGTATGTTGTTAACTAGGGTTATCTATGAAACTGTCAATCTTAGGGCTGACATATCTCTGGAGGACAGTGCTATAAAAATTAACTGCCGCTCTAAACAAACTAATACCCGAGCACACCAAGCCAAAGTAATAAAAAAAACAGCGAATTCGTATTTGCTAATCTACACAGTTGTTGATTCTACCTAGTGAGCTGAACAACCGCTGAAGAATGAAGAATGTCTGGCCTAAATAATCAGGCGGATTTATTAAAATAAATATCTGAACTAGTCACGAAATTTTTTTACAAAGATGGTATTTTCGTGAAGGGTGATATGTGGACCAAACATAAGCGTTTCCAGTTAATTTAATACGCTCGGGATGAAACATATCTTTAATATTTTCGCTTCCGATCTTTATTGAAGTTTCAACGACGCATAGGATCACCATTATAAGGCACATAAAAATTATAATAGTCCGGTGAATAAACGTCTCCGCTTTCTGTTCACTTTATGTCTGCATAATGCGATATAAAATAATCACTCATCTTCTGGTGCGCCTCGCGTCCGCTAGATAACGTTTGAAACGTTGGAGCTGATTCAAGCTGGCGAAAGTACAACCGCATGAAATTTCTCGACGTCCCTTTATGACCTCTCTGTGTGGCCAGAATACCTACCAACTCGCATTTGCACTTAGACAAAGGCTTTTATTGGAAGACCATGAAAGATCATGAAAGACCATGAAAGACCATCAAGACCAGAAAAGGCAGTGGTAAACTGGAAAAATGGCTTCTTGCTTCTTGTTAAATAAGTTACTGGCGTTTAAAAGCTGGCCTAACACGTACCCCTTGTAGATCACCTTCTAGATCATTCGCGGCGAATAGCTGGAATGAAAAAGGCAAAATTTTTCTGCCGTTTTATGAGGACCCGTGTTTGGCCGTCCCTTCGGTGCAGCGGTCGAACAGTCTGGTAGTAGAGTCAGGACATATCCAAAGCAACTTCCTGTAAGCGTTGCTTGGTGCATTAGTATCAAATGTGCGTTTGCAGTGAGGCCTTTCTTTAAAAAAAAAATGAGGTGTCCCTCTGTGCCACATGCACTAAACATCCCTACGGAATATAATAATCAATGGTAGCCTACAGAATCAGTGCGGAAGTCGAACGCAAGAATTTTGAAGCTTGTTTGCTTTGAACCAGGTTGCGTGATGTGTTTGCGACACAAGCAAACTTCTGATCCTACTCCCTGAGCTGCCGGAATCGCTTCAAAATCCTAGGCCGGAAGCTTTCAGCTGCTGCGTGACTTCACCTAAATATAAAGGAAAATGCGTCTATGAAAGAATATGTGACAGCAAGGTACTTCCATCACGTCGTACGTGCTGCGCACATCTCATGTTGACTCTAGCGTAGACTTCCCGTTCGTGTCGTCCATTTCTTTCGTCGTACCTTCTGTCGGCGCTTCTTTTTTATTTAGCCCGTGTACTTGGAAGCACTCCTTGTTGCTGCGTGGTATGAAAAGTGCCTCCAGCAGCCATTTGAAGCTCATCTTTTCTTCTTTTTTTCCGTGGTGTTCTGGAACTCCAACATGATGCCTAATGCATTCAAAAACACAAAAATCAGCGTATTTTATTCGCCTTCGAAGAGGCGAGAAAATGCTGTGATCAACTACACCTTTTTTTTTTTTTTTTAACGCAAGAGAGTTACGTTTCACCGAACGCAGAACTGCCTTAATAAATGGACGAAAGAAAGAGACTGACACTGAGATAAATACATAAACAAGCTTATAAAAGTGAGACATATGTAACGAGAGTTGTCGTGCCGCATGTCACTTAGAGAGTGTCCGCACCAGCGACAACGAGAAAGGCTGTGTGGCTTAAGCTGGACTGCCAAACGGCTCCGGGGAAAATGGCGGCTTGAAGGGGTGAAAAATCGGTGAACAAGGATCTTCGTTGTCATAGGGTGTCATAATAGCACACTAGAGGGAAATCTGGCGCTAGTGTCTATGGGAGCTGCAACGCATGGCGCTTGAGCCAGCATCAGAATGATGCGTAGTACATGGATTTGCCTGGGCTTTTTACTTTCGGCTCCGTGTCGCGCAATGTGGCCTGCAGCCAGTTTGTCGCAAGACGAAGTTCAGCAAAAGTTCTGCAGTCTCACTTCACCACCTTGGTCCTTTTAGGCTGACCAATTGAAGTAAGCTTCTCAGGTTCACAACGAGCCATTTTTTTTTATATAAACAAAAGCCAAAACACAGCAATAAACAAAGTCAAAAGTGTGCTCGAAGCCGCAAGTATGAAGGCAAGGCAAATTTATGTTCCACCCATCATTGCCACGGTGGTTGAACGTTCCCGGCTGCACAGTTACCGCTAGTAAGGAAGGAGGAGGAGGAGAAAGGAAGGACAGGGAGGTTAGAACCGCTTGTAAACATTGTAGGAAGCTCTATGGTCACTGCAGCCAGCGTTTAGACAGGAGAACTTGACTTCCTTCAGGACAGCTGGATCGATACTAGACTTTTGATACAGTGTGCGAACGGCAATTACCGCCCGGTGTCGGTACGCCCTGAAGCCCATAGCGAAGCGGCCAACGATCTGCTGAGAGCGTTATTTCTTGCAGCTCATATGAGTCACACACATGTGCGCTCTGATTGAGTAGCACGTCGTGCTGTGTAAAAGCGGCTTTAAAGGCGTGAGAACGCCGCAACCTCAAATGACAACACGAAAAGCGGCCACTCACGCTTTAGCGACCCAGCGAGGTCAGGGGTCGGAGATTCGACTTCACGATGCTTTTCTTTCGTAAGTTCTTTTGTAGCGAGAGCTACATTGGCCGTATTCTCGCCGTTTCGCTGTGGCCGGTGGCCACACCGCGAGCTCAGCCGTTGCCTAGCAACCGCCCCAGCTGGCAACGCTGCTCGCCGCACCATCTGGCATGACGTCAGAGGACGAGCTTGTGAAACCGCGTTGCAACAACAGAGGAGGAGCCGGCGTTGCATCGTTCATATAAAAAGGGGGGGGGAGTGAGTGAGTGATTTTTTGGGGGAAAGAAGGAAAGGTCAGAAAATGGGGTGTGGATGCCCCTGGAGTAGCATGTCAGGCGAAAAGCCAGGCAAACATCTCCAGCTCTTCATTAAAATTTATCTCTCTCTCTCAACCGATAAACTCGGGGGGGGGGGGGGGGGGAACGGGGATCGAAAGGACAGTGAGAGTGAAGAAAAGATAGTAAGGTAAAAGAGAAAAGCTCTGACATGGGAAAAAGATAGGAGAGGTAAAAAAAAAGGGGGGGGGGGGAAGGGGGGGGGGGGTAAGTGAAAGAGAAAAAAAAACAGGGTCCTCAACAATAGCTGACCTAGTCGGGCTTCAGCTGGCTGCCGACCTCCTGCGCTAGTCGCCGGCCCCTTCACGAGCGCAGCAATCTTCTGCGAATCGAAACCTGCCCTGCGCTAGCTCGCGAGGGAGGAACGTGGGCCGCCCCTTGCTCAGCGCGCCGCGCTCACCCTTCTGGCCCTTCAGGAACGCGGCTCTGATGTGGTCCTTCAGTGGCTCCCTTCATACGTCGGCATCGCGGAGAACGAGGCTGCAGACGAGCTTGCCAAACGAGAACACTCCGCCAAGACCCCGCTGATGAATTACGCAAGGTCGTTTGACTCGGCACGCAATAACATTCGCCGGGAGTTAACGCGCGAGCATCCTCACGTGCGGGTCGCCGCCGGACGCCCCGACATCCTCCTCTGCCAGCGACTGGTTTCACCCGCCGTGATCGAGCGCTCCTCCTAGCCCTGAGGACCGGCTCCGTGTGGCCCGCGGAACGTAAGCATCATCTATGTGGCGCGACTTGACCGAAGTGCGCCGATTGTGGCGCTGTGGAAACAGTCCCAACCTCTTGTGTGAGTGTCCTTCTTTCGGTGATGCGCGGAAGCGGCTCGTCATGAAGTACCGTCTCGTCGGTCTGTCCTGTGTGACCCTGCAAGACATCCTCAATCCCATCGGCTGCGAGGGCCACCGCCGCTCTGCCCTTGCGGCCCTTGCGGCCCTACTCGGCTTTCTTGAGGACGCCAGCCTGATCGAGCGACTTTGATAAGCCGCTCGCCACGATGTATCTGGTGTTTATAGCAGGGGCGGCTTGGTGGGATTCGTCGGCAGATATGGAAAGTGAGTCGGAGAGACTGAAAGAAGCCAGGCTGCGTCGTCGGAACGAAACCACGAGGAGACAGTGAGCCGACGAGACGGAGGAAGAACGAGCAGCACGCCTCGACAAGCGTAGCCGTACAGAAAATAAGATTAACCGTACCTCTCGCTACGCACACCAAGGCATAGCTGAGTTAAGCCACAGCCATTTTTTTTCCTACTGGCTAACCGGGTTTTGTCACAATATTCTCGAAATAAAGATGGGCTTAACGTGTCTGTTACGAAGAACACTAGTGGAAGAAACTTTTGGAAATACAGGCCGAGGTCATCAGACAGACGCTTAAGGTAAGTGCCATAGTATGTTTAGTATCCCTAGCTAAAGAAGTTTGCTGCATATACGGCAACGTGCGAAATTGTCAGTTATATCTGTTATCGCTGAGCTCTTAACAAGGGTTGATTGACGCAACACGGGAGGTCAATTCCCTAAAAGCTTCTCTTCAGCCACGCTGATTCCCTAGTGACAGCTTACACGGGAGTGACAGTCGCAACTTAATTACATAAAACGACAGTACCAGCTTTTGGTCAAAACTGGTTGCGGTGAGTATATTTGTTTTGTAGTTGCCAGCGTGGCTACCGGTGCCTCCTAATTCTTTGGTCTCTAATCCTTTGTAGCATGAATAACCCGAGAAAGAACGCGGTCCATCATCAAGAAAAAGACGGCAGATCCCACGCACTGTGGGAATCGATGTAATGCGAAGCAGCCAGGAAGGAGCAAATCATGCTTTACATAATTTGCATGTCATGTTTTACAGGTTAGGACCTGTCAATTATGTTCGTCATACAGTCACGTCGCGCAATACCAGTTTTGGCGTATATCAAGCTAGCGAACTGGACGCAAGCGCACCATGAGCGTGGCATGTATATGGCGTTGTAGATGACATGCATGCCAAGATTTTCATGTTACCACCTGCCACTTATGTTCGTTATACAGTCATGTCACTCAATACCAAATTTGGTGTATCTCAAGCTAACGAAACAGCCGCGAGCGCACCATATGAGCGTGGCATGCAAGTCATGTCGCACATGACAAGTCATGATTTCCATATTACCACTTGTCATTTATGTTCGTCATACAGTCACGTCACTCAATACCAAGTTTTGTGTATATCAAGCTAACGAAACGACCACGAGCGCGCCATGGGCATGGCATGCAAGTCATGTCGCACATGACAAGTCATGATTTCCATATTACCACTTGTCATTTATGTTCGTCATACAGTCACGTCACTCAGTACCAAGTTTGGGGCACATCAAGCTAACGAAACGGCCGCGAGCGCGCCATGAGCGTGGCATGCAAGTCATGTCGCACATGACAAGTCATGATTTCTTGATTACCACTTGTGATATATGTTCGTCATACAGTCACGTCACTCAATACCAAGTTTGGTGTATATCAAGCTAACGAAACGACCACGAGCGCGCCATGAGCGTGGCATGCAAGTCATGTCGCACATGACAAGTCATGATTTCCATATTATAACTTGTCATTTATGTTCGTCATACAGTCACGTCACTCAATACCAAGTTTGGGGCACATCAAGCTAACGAAACGCCCTCGAGCGCGCCATGAGCGTGGCATGCAAGTCATGTCGCACATGACAAGTCATGATTTCCATATTACCACTTGTCATTTATGTTCGTCATACAGTCACGTCACTCAATACCAAGTTTGGGGCACATCAAGCTAACGAAACGGCCGCGAGCGCGCCATGGGCGTGGCATGCAAGTCATGTCACACATGAAAAGTCATGATTTTCATATTACCACTTGTCATTTATGTTCGTCATACAGTCACGTCACTCAATACCAAGTTTGGGGCACATCAAGCTAACGAAACGGCCGCGAGCGCGCCATGAGCGTGGCATGCAAGTCATGTCGCACATGACAAGTCATGATTTCCATATTACCACTTGTCATTTATGTTCGTCATACAGTCACGTCACACAATACCAAATTTGCTGTATATGAAGCTAACGAAACGCCCGCATGCGCGCCATGAGCGTGGCATGCAAGTCATGTCGCACATGACAAGCCATGATTTCCATATTACCACTTGTCATTTATGTTCGTCATACAGTCACGTCACTCAATACCAAGTTTGGGGCACATCAAGCTAACGAAACGACCACGAGCGCGCCATGAGCGTGGCATGCAAGTCATGTCGCACATGACAAGTCATGATTTCCATATTATAACTTGTCATTTATGTTCGTCATACAGTCACGTCACTCAATACCAAGTTTGGGGCACATCAAGCTAACGAAACGCCCTCGAGCGCGCCATGAGCGTGGCATGCAAGTCATGTCGCACATGACAAGTCATGATTTCCATATTACCACTTGTCATTTATGTTCGTCATACAGTCACGTCACTCAATACCAAGTTTGGGGCACATCAAGCTAACGAAACGGCCGCGAGCGCGCCATGGGCGTGGCATGCAAGTCATGTCACACATGAAAAGTCATGATTTTCATATTACCACTTGTCATTTATGTTCGTCATACAGTCACGTCACTCAATACCAAGTTTGGGGCACATCAAGCTAACGAAACGGCCGCGAGCGCGCCATGAGCGTGGCATGCAAGTCATGTCGCACATGACAAGTCATGATTTCCATATTACCACTTGTCATTTATGTTCGTCATACAGTCACGTCACACAATACCAAATTTGCTGTATATGAAGCTAACGAAACGCCCGCATGCGCGCCATGAGCGTGGCATGCAAGTCATGTCGCACATGACAAGTCATGATTTCTGCATTACCACTTGTCATATATATTCGTCATACAGTCACGTCACTCAATACCAAGTTTGGTGTGTATCAAGCTAACGAAATGGCCGCGAGCGCGTCCATGAGCGTGGCATGGAACTCATGTCGCACATGACATGTCATGATTTCCATATTACCACCTGTCATTTATGTTTGTCATACAGTCACGTCACTCAATCCCAAATTTGGTGTATATCAAGCTAACGAAACGGCCGCGAGCACGCCATGAGCGTGGCATGTAAATCATAATTTTCATGAAAAGTTAGTCATGATTTTCATGATATGACCAGCTATTTATGTTCGTCATACAGTCATGTTATGCCATACCAAATTTGGTATAAATCCCATTAACGATACGGCCAGGGAGAGCACAAAGTCGTAGGCGGATAGATAGATAGATAGATAGATAGATAGATAGATAGATAGATAGATAGATAGATAGATAGATAGATAGATAGATAGATAGATAGATAGATAGATAGATAGATAGATAGATAGATAGATAGATAGATAGATAGATAGATAGATAGATAGATAGATAGATAGATAGATAGATAGATAGATAGATAGATAGATAGATAGATACATACGCTCAAAGTCGCCGAAGTTCGCTAAGAAATGCTTCGCATTTAAAAAACATCGACGTTTTTTGTGGCGAAAAAGATGTCTTCAATCTTAACACACGAACAGATGGGGGGACCTAGAGATCACAGGTCGCGTGTGTATATTGCATACCACATGTTTTCAGGATGCTTTTGCATCCTGTCTTTATGAACACATTCTCTCTAATATGCACCAGGGTGCACGTTCATAAACGATAGGAAAACAGACTGTACAAGGGAAGAAACGACAAGAACGAAATGAAACAAGCTGTGTTGACCTAATGAGGTGCTCTTGTGTCGGCCCCATGCACTCGCATTTTCGGGTCCCCTGTCAACCTCGCGTGGATTTTGACTCTCTGCACCCGAACTCCTGGTAGAGTAATTATAAGCTTGTCACTAGGCAAACGCTATATGCAGAGTGCGTAAGGTAACATACAAGCGTGCCGCATCCAGTGGCGGAACTAATTTGAATGACCAAACAGTACATGCCTCCTGGCTCATATAGTTGCTCCAGTCCGGGCTCTTGTAACCACTCTTACTATTTTTCGCTCACACGCACACCCTCTGCCACAACTGATATCACGGGCTGTTGCAATACTTGACATGAATTAGAAATACAGGTGACAGGCTGTTACCCACTGCGAATGGCGAAGATGCTTAAGTAACTGCTCTATATGCGCGATAGTGTGCTTCTGTAATTAGACAATGCGCAAACAAAGCCGCATATAATAAAGTCACAAGTGCTCACTCATTACTTGTAGCTTCAACATAAGGGTATCTGTAGTGGAGATAAATAGTTGCAAGAAGAAAGTTAGGTAGTTTGTGAGAAGAACTTAAGAACAGTAAACAGGTCAACCAACCCTAGCTCACGTACGCTAGCTCACGTACGCTAGCTCACGGCAAAAAGGCTGCCAGGTTAAGGCCCTCGCTAAGAAATTCGCGAGGAAGCAATTTGCATGTTCCATTCCGACCTGCGAAAATGCATTTCGCCCACATTCGCTGGTATTCACAATGTTATCTAAACGCAATAATTACGAGTAACAGTCAGCTACCAATAGGCTTCTTCCTGGCTTCACTGAAAACTAGGAAAGCTTCTTTCTTATGGCTGACGTCAACAAAAAAAACAAAAAAAAAGAAATTTAACTACTCAAATTACATTGCTGCTTTGGCTAATTAGGTAGCGTGTGGCATAGATCAGGCTATATTGATGCTCTTGAGGCCCTACAGGAGGATTCATTGAGCAGCTGCTTTCTACGAGTTTACGTATGACGTGAAGTGTGGTTGAAAGGATGTTGTGCATCCGAAGTCCTAGACCGTACTGACAAAGGCTACCACATGCAATGACATATCTTCCGTATACGCATGAACACCGAAGACATAACCACTGGGATATGGCACCGTGAGAGCCTATGAATGGTAAATTGCGCGATCTAAATGCGGAAGTTATGGGCTTGGCTCAACGCAGCGGCAGGGCACCTTTTCTTGCACCGGAAAGTAGGGTGACCCCACAATATCCCGCATTGGAATTGAACATAACAGTTCGCCTCAATGTCCGTTGATTGAAATGACTGCGTTTGACATGTAATTGATACCCTCGTATCCACTTATACGCACGGCTGTTCAATGACCACCGGTAACTTTGAAACACTCCATCACCGAATAAAACGAATATTAAGCAATACCCTACAAAACTTCACGATTGCAGACTTTTATTACTCATTAAAACTGGAGTTTATAACCACGGTTGCAATAAAATGTGAGGGATTCCTACAGTGGACACCGATATCGTCGAAATGCATCGTCGAAGCTTTTGCTATCACCGATCCAAAATACTGTTCTCCCTGATAGTGCAAGTTATACAAGCTCTCGTAAGTCCTACGTGATTGTTCTTGATATCCGGCTTTTTTATTCTATGAAGGGCTGTTCCAATAACTATACTGTGGGTATTTCTTTTCTTCGGATGACTTTGTTATTCAGTAAGTTGCACAGAATGCCGGATCGTGTGTCATTGACTCCGGACCTCCTATGAAAAAACATAAAGGACCGTCCGTTTCATCACAAGGAAACCATGTGTCTTTGGTAAGAGTTTTAGGTGCGGCCATATAATGGCGGGTGTGCATCTTGCCGTAAATGCTTCTACAGTGAATGAATCTATTGAAACAAATTTTTTTAATGGCGGGTGTGCATCTTGCCGTAAATGCTTCTACAGTGAATGAATCTATTGAAACAAACTTTTTTAATGGCGGGTGTGCATCTTGCCGTAAATGCTTCTACAGTGAATGAATCTATTGAAACAAATTTTTTTACACTCTCGAACTAACATTTTTGCAATCAAATGCCTCCAGTACAGGTGACTCAGATTTAGAGCTCTCCGTTCCCGTTCCAGGAGCAAAAAAGCGAATAGATGGAGAAGCGAGACGTAATAGCACGTTGAATGTACTTCTCTGGTTTAGGAACGTTTTAGAGCTTTAAGACCGGTAAATTAATGGGCCTGAGCTTCTTTATTTTATTTCTTTTTTGACAGGGAGGTATTACTGTCATCATGCATTCATTTGTTTTACCGGCGAGCAGTGCAAATACATCTCGCTAATGAGTCAACATTCTCGCTATCTTCGTTTCTTTCCCACCAAATGTACGTGCACAAAAACACACTGTCGCAACCTTATTGCATTGGTTTGGTTTCACTTGCTTTATTATCCGACATGTAACTTTAGGTTTAGCCATTGGTGTGTTCGTCTTTCCTTATGCCGGGTGTTCTTTATAATATGTTCATGCACTTGACGAAGCCTAACGGGAGTTAATTTCCTTCTTTAATGATGTGGTTTAAATCCTACTGCTAATCATCCCGAACGCTACCATAAAATAAATTAATAAATCTTGGAGTATAGACGAAGGCACACTATGCTGTTTTTATTCAAGGGGGGGGGGGGCAAACTTGGGGCAGGTTGGCGCCTGCGCTGTGTCAGCAGTAGACCGTGTACCAAGATATTACCACACATAAAACATACCAATATCGCCAAGTGCACAGGCGCTAAGCAAAACGTTTTGTAATCGCCGCTTCCGTCAGCAGCAGCCACCCGCACCGGTGGTTTATATCCGCATATAGTTTCGCTATATATATGCGATAAAATATATGGCCGATATTTCCTCGCACAGCAATGCTAATATTCGCACGTTTTGCGGTCACTGACGACGCTGCGATGCTATCGAAGACGGCTGTTTGCTTTCCTCGTAAATACCCGATATATCCCTTATCGCGATATTTCCTGATAGGTCCGTGCCTGTCATATACCACGCTTTGCCTCTTCACCGCTTGTTTACGCGTCTACCAAATTTTGACACTCACCATACGCCTTGCCTTGTACCTTCTACCGTTTCATATTCTCCAATGCACCAATTTCTCAAACACTTTAACACTACTATCCCAATAACTAAACTTGCTCTCGTTTAAGTGCCCGTAGCTTTAGGCAAGTACAAGCGTCACCAGAAAGTAATAGGCAATTCGCAGCCGCGCCGATGCATTCTAATGCAGGTCGGGCCAATGTTAATGCTATTGCATCTTCATTTACAATTTTCATTAAACTTTTTGTTTCCAGTTTTTAGCAAACGGGTTGAATACCCTTGTGTTGTTCAGGGCAAAGATTTTGACCTTGCGAGGGATGCGCGGCCATATTTATTTTTACACGCGCGTGCTTCACTGTTTCTTTGCTCTTTTATTTCCACATTCACGAATTTTTTTTTTATCTTAGCTCAGTTACCCTGCGTACCATTATCAACTGCGCCTTGTGAACTGCTCTACACGGTTCCAAGTTCTTCCATTTCACCTGTTACGCTATCAACGCTAAGCAGACTACCTGTGAATGTACTTTTTGTGCACTGACGCAACCTCCACTCTTCATCATACGTTGTTTTCGTTGTTATAAAAAAAAATCACAGGCATATCCACGAAGTGAATGATGGTGAGTGGGCGAAGCTCGGAGGGATCATTCGGGTAACCGTGAATCCCTCAGTACATTGCCCACTCGATCATGCAAAGACGTGACAACACGTGCCACGTCTTTGCATGATCCTGGGTGTTCGATCGTGAGCTGGGCACGAGCGTCGCCGACTTGTGTTCCGGGCGCTCCCAGCCTCAGCGACAACGCCAGTTCGCGTTCCACGACAGAGGAAGACGATGCCACCTACTCAGACGCTGAAGTCCACACCAGTGCTCGACGCAACGCCTCGCCTCCGCATGCATCGCCACAGAACGCTTCTGTGAGTTGTGAAAGCCACGCGTCCTTGGCTATGGGTTGTGCCGCCGTGAGTACCGGAGCCGCCGCATGCTCCGCAGATACCGGCTGCCCTGGTTTCGCGACTCCGAGCAAAAGAGAAAGCGCACCAAGAGCGAGCCCCTTTTCTTATTATAACAGCGCCATCTATCATCTTTAATCATCAACGTATACGAAAAACCACTAACGCCATCTAGTGATATTATTTCCAAGGACATATACACACAACGCCATCTATTGAGCAATTCATAAACTAGGGGTGGCTACATACTATGTACGGAGGAGGGAACGACCCACACCCTGAGGAGCTTCGCCCCTAAAAAAAGGGTGCACTATTCTACGCATATGTGCCACAAAAGGCAGCCTCAGAAAGATTGGTGGCAGCCTTATGCTCCCAGATACCGCTTTCCTTGACCACTGTCCATCTCATAACGTCACTTGTAGAAATACTACTTTCTTACCAAAAGAAAGTTCCTGTCTATTCAACCAGCTGATGGACGTAGAGTACTAACGGATTGAAACGAGACCTCATTCTTTTTGCTGTAACGGCTGCTATGAGCAATCGCTCGCAATAGCCGCGTCATGTCGCTGCAAATATGGCCGCTATAGGTAGTGTTGGCTGTGCTGTTCGAGTGAAAATTACGCCGCTATGACCCGAACTGTGGAGGCTGGAAACGAAAGTATGGGCATTACTTAGCCGTCAATTTTCGCGTTTCATTCTGCGAGTACTGTACTTCAACAACTTCAATATGAAACAGAGAGAGAGAGGGTGATAACTGCAACAGAGAGATACCTCGACAGAAAGCAGATGTGTGTACGGCTAAAGTAAGTTCACAAACATTTATGGTTCGTACGTGACCGGGTTATCTTTACTGGGGACGGTACAACGGCAGTTTTGATGGATAGCCTTCTTCCGGAGTTGCCAGCACTTTTCGAGAACCGGGCCAACAAAAACAAAGCCACAAGCAACTGAGACTTAGTCTAGTTCAAGAAAGTAAGAAATAAGATAGAACATTGCACATATATTTTTCACAGATCTGCCACGTGGTCATAATGGAACAAAAACGTACGTTTCGTGCTAGACGCTCAGGCTTTTTGTCTGGCGTAACTGCCGAAAGTTGGGCAAACTCCTATTTTGCGGCTGTCCGTGTTTCTCTATTGTATTTACAAGCGAGACCATTTGCCGAAAAATATCGGCAGAATCGCATTTATTCCTCTTTTACACCGCCTAAAGTGCCGGTCATTCTCACACGGGAGCATGTTCTAGAGAACAAAACTTGTCGTCAACAGCACCTGCCACGTACGCAATCTCCATTTTTCTTTTTGTTTTACTAGCGAAGACTACTGGGCACCGGACGACCCACTGCGCACATGCTGGTAACGATTTAGCACTCGCATGATAGGTTTCCCCTGAAAAGAGAGGAAAAGGAAAATTGCTATACTTTGCCTTGGACTACTATTCCGAGAAGATCTGCAAGCAACGGAACAATGCTACAGAACTGTGGGAGTTTCCGAGGTGTCCTTAGAGCGATCAGTTTTTTTGTCGAACGTTATAATCATTTTAAAAGTGCACGACGCTTTGTAATCGTGTACAGTTTCTATAGTATTTCTTTATCTTTATGAGAGATGAAAGAAAAAAAACTGCCGGTCACCCATTGCGGTGCCATGCGGGTATCCCGTTCTGAGCGTCGTTTTGACCACTTTGTTCTTTTTACTTTCAAGCCACTTGAGAATAATCTTTTCGGGTGAGCCAACAAGAGAGCACCCGCAAGAGCGTTTTCTCTTTATGTATAGGTAAATGTCAGTGACCGGTCAATGTTTTCTTTTATAATTGACGAATGTCTTTTCCCAAAAGCCGAAGTTCAGTATTTCAGCCCCAGCCATGATTGATGATCGTGCTCTCCAAAACATGAAAGGGAGCGATTGAGCTTTCAATCGTGTTTCTTGAAAGTTTTTATTCATGTTGCACAAAACATGTGTTGTTCCTGTTACAAGCGGTCACTATTGTGGTTAACCCACAGTCGCTCGTGCAATCATTTTCTCATCTGGGAGTGGGACCCGAACACAGCACTGAAGCAGAACACGTTACCTGTGACTACAGCGTACCTTTCTTTGGACGACATATACCCATAGCTGAAGCAGGAAAAATCATTATAATTAGTTCATTCTCCCTTCTGCTGGATGTCGCAAGCAGCACGTATGAAACCAGGTGGTTGTGGTTTTTGTTCGCTCCTACATTACGGTTGTCCGACGCAACATCGGGAACCCAAATTAAAAACTTTTCCCCAATCCGGCGTTCGCCCAAAAGCTACAACGCCAATGCGAAATCAACAACCCCGCCCTGGCGTTTGCGGCAGCGCTAACAGGCATACCAGAACGATTTAGAACACGGAGCATTTCGTATCAGATGAAACATTTACTTTTATGTTTGATGCTAACACCGTAAGCTGCACGTGCACAAATTGATCCTACACACGCACCGATTGGTGAGAAATACCATTGTTAAATGAACAACATCAATTAATAAATCCTTATTGTTTCTACAGATGCGGCCGTGCTCATTAACCCTTTCCCTATTGAGTTCTTTGGCCGAAAACAATACAAATATACCGATTTCTTTATTTACATATTTGATTCTGCGTGTCTAGAAAAAAAGTATTCAAAGTCGATTTATTCGGGCGATAAACACAAAATATGTATTTTTGAAAATGTGCAGAGGTTGGGCTTCACTGCACTGCTCCATGGAAAAAATGTCCTACTCTCTCCAGTAGTTGTTGCAGAAAATGTCTCTTTGAAATTTAAAAAAAAAAATTGGCCGCGTATCTGCGTGCTTCGCTGCAAATGTCGTCGAAAGACGATAGTCTTCTGCCGGCCGTACTACAATGTTTTGCCTTGCCTCAGACAGCGCTTTCTCTGTGTTGGAATCGGCCGCATCTGGCTGGCCTTGATAAAATAGAGGAGGCGCTGCGTGAGACATGGACGCCATCAGGCAGTGCTGTCGAGAAACATCACCTTGTGCAGAACCCAGGGCCACTGCCAGCTGCACCAACATATCGTCGGCCGAGGGCTTTTTCGTGCATAGCGTCGCAGTTCGTGTATAGCGTCGCTTTTTGAGCGCAGCCTAAGAAACGCTGGGGTCTTCAGAATTACGTATCTGTGTATTTTCTTATAAAGGAACATACCAGCTACTACTTATGTATTGATGTTGCGCCTCAGACATGCGTAACATTTGCTTTTTGATCGACAATGTTCACAAGTATGAACAAAAATACTTGTGCAAGATGTCTGGGCGCTGAGAAAGTGGTTAAACTTTGGCCGAGTAGTTGAATCGGGTTACAGACAGACAGACAGACAGACAGACCAAAATTTCTGCGAAGAAGTATCCCAAGAAAGACTATCGTCTTTAATAAAGCACAAGGAAATGAGACCGTGAAAGTAAGCCATTGACGCGCCGAGCGCGCGGGTTCTCTTACATCTAAGGGCATCCACTGCCGATACATCTAGACGCGGTCGTCTCCGCAGCTTGAAGTGTCGCTGCTTTGTGTATAGTCGCCGCCACAAACACACGAGATCTCGAATTCTTTATTACACGAAACGTCGGCAAACAAGGGCATTTTTTTTCTAAACGGAGCTGTTTCGGCACGCGCGCACCGCATCCGCACAGAGGAGGACGCCATTTTCTGCTTCCGTACACAGGAATGAAGTCATTTCTCGACCGAAAGGCATGCTTTGGGTGCGTTTCTAAATATTTTTACTGCGCTATCTTTTGAATCCAAAGAGAACACAACAAAATGAATCAGGGTATCTTTATGCGGCTCCCCAAAATGTTTGTTTCATGGTGGACGCGCTCAGCTCGTCTTCGGGAGGTAAATGGTTAATATAAAGCTGAAGACATTGTAGACATTCCTGCTGCTTTCCAGCTGGTTGCATAAATATGCGGGCCAAATCGTTTATTGAACACTTGGTGGAACAACAGATATTCGATACACGGGCTTGAATTTCTACGTTTCGTAAAGTTTTGAAGTGCTTGCTCTTTATCGATAAGTACGAAAAATTTCATCGTAAAGAAGTACTTTAAAGGTTTTCTTAGCCCTCTGGATAAGCTCTTTTTATTGTGCAACTGGTGGATGCTTATGGGAAGAGCGCGACACACTTCAGAATGTCATTTGAAAGCTGAACGAATTCTCCGGATGAAATCAGATGCCTAACAATAACCAACGGTTGCGATAAAGTATACTGGCTGTCCCGTTACTTTTGCACTTAAGTGCGCGAAACAGCGTTTTTGCTTTTTAAGTACAGGAACAGAAAGGGCATTTTAGCCGCAAGTTTAATGGTGGTCAACTCAATAATGGGTCTCTATAATGGGCGGACCTAAAAAACGATGTCTATCTTAAAGAACAAACTATATTTGTATGCATGCAGAAACGTGAAACGCGTGCCGTTAGCGCTAAGCTACCTCGTTCAGAATTCTTGAAAAGATCAGGTTACAAAACAGCAAATAAGAAATGCTTGCACTGCACCTACTTTTATTTGGCTGCTTTGTGAACGCGTCGGTGCTGCAAGATATAAACTCAAAGGTCACCGGTGATAAAATGACACGGTTTTCTCTTTCTTAAGTTCGGATGAAAGCTGGGCCAAATGTATTGCTTCAGGAGCGTTTCAACATCACTACAGCGCAAGCCATTCTGGCTCACTACAAATAACGGCCCGCCACTTTATTCGGAGTGTCGCCTGTCGTGTGAACCAGAGGGACATTACCATAAGTTTAAGAAGAAATACACGGTCTCGCTCGTCATGCTGGCTCGCGCATAGGAGGAAGCAAAGCTTTTACATAACAGATCCGTGTTTCATTGTCGTCGGAAACTCAGGCGCTAGCTCGTAAAAAGGTAAACTTTATTCGTCTCTGGTATTTTGTTCTTCTTTTTTCTTGAGAATGACCTAACAATGAGCTACTTGCGACTGTCACGCAAGAAGGGCTGTCAAGGTGAGAGAAAGTTAACTTGCATTATGTGGATGTAGTACGTCCTACCCGGTGCGTTGAGTGGCTCATATTACTTCAAGGACTCGGAGCTGGGTGTTTATACTACGCATGCTTGCGACACAAGCCTGAAAAGAGGGATTTTTATTCGGGAGGGTCACTACGGTGTTGCAATCAATATTGCAGCCAGTCGCACCAACAGCTTACTGGTAAACTTATATGTAACGCTGTTGCGCAGGATGCTGGGTTTCTGATTTTTTCACTGAAACAAATAAATTAATGCAACTTCTCACTAGTGGTGCCAGGCCTGAAGCAGGAGCAGAGTTGGGAGGCCTTCCTGGTTTCTTTTTATTTTTCTATTTGTTTCTTTTCTTTCTTTGTCTTTCTCTCTGTTTCTCGTGTCTTTATTGTATCTGGTTCTTTTTATTTCTTTCATTCTCACTCCATCTATTTTTTCCCTATTTCTCGCTCTTTCTATTTTTCTTTTTCTTTGTTCCTTTCCTTTCTTTATCTCTATCTCTCAATATTTACCGCTTTTTCTTTCTTTCTATCTACTTCTCTCTCTCTCTCGCTGCTTCTTTCTATCTCTTTCCCTTTGCTTCTCTCTTTCATTTTCTGTCCTGCTCTCTCTCTTTTTTTTTATCTCATTTTCATGTATGTTTCTCTGTCTTTCTATCTTTTTAGGTCCTTGTTTCACTATTTGTGTCTATTTTTCTCATTCTATATTTTTCTGACGCTTTATTTGTCCTTCTCTCTCTCTCTTTCACGTGTTTCACGTGCTCCACTTCACCGGGCAGAGTTTTCCTTTAATGCTCACCCCGGCTATACTCGGTAGTGGGGCTCACCCAATTCCTGTGGCACATACCCACCTGAGGAGTTTTCGCACGACGGAGCGCAAGTTACCGATAGCTTAAACAGGGTCACTATTGAAATAATAAACGCCGCCTCAACTCCTCAACTCTTATAATCAGTGTCATTGGCTTAGCCATGGGAGTTGAGGGGGGTTCAACCCTTCCCCCCCAAATTTTTCAATTTTTCATGTGTACAGACACACATACAAACGCACTCACGAAGAAACATAAAAGGTAGTACTGTCTGTCTACATTGCACTGTAGGACTGGTGTCATACAGTGTGCCACATATCGGGACATCATCATCGCTATCATTAATACTATTAAGTTTGTACAATCCTTCTTTTTGATATTAAATAAGGCGTAGCCTGTGCTTCGCCAAACGCGCCGTTATCTATTTATAATTACAAAAAAAGGAGTGCACCGCATGTTAGACGTATGTGCTGCATATGTGTCTATTGTGCGTAGTGTAATTGTTTGCGAAATTTATAGGAAATTACGTATAACGTGTACTGCGCCTCGGTCACCTTTACATAAATGTTAGAAAAAGTCGCAAATTTCTGCAAGAGTAATGAACTTGCGTAACCGTTTAATTAGCGCAATTGCACCATTGAGGTTTCCAGCTAATGCGTATTCAGGTGGTGTTTAATCCATAACCACTTTCAAGAAACTGTGTAGATCAGTCCCCGTTCAAAATGTTTACTTCAGCGTGTGTGACGAAACACCGCTTCATCGTAAAATCTCACCAGAAGAACAATGCGGTTTTATCGCCACTATCAGAATGCGCGCTACATATTCATGTCCCAGGAACTATAAAAGTAACGCCGTGCACATTATTCTTGGACGTGACTTTTTTATGCATTTTTTACGCCTTGGTACGTGAGCACACAATACTTGTATTATGGATTAGATATCTTAGCGGATGCAGCGTTTTGTTTTGGCAATGTTTTCAAGACAGTTTAATCTCTCCGAATTCCGCCAATGCCTTATAAACCACAGAAGCTAGAACAAAAAGTGCCGTGTGCGGTCGGTGTTTACGTCCACCGGTTTCACGGGATTTCCGCGTGTGCTGCCAATGCTAATCCTGAAGTATTCAGTTACCACTTGCGCACACGACTGCCTAACGCATTCTGCAATATTCGTGACGGCGCGCCAAGCCAGCGGCTAACATTATCTACCGCGTTTTTTTTTTTGTTTTTCTTTTTTTTTGTTTTTTTTTTGTCTTTTTATGATAGAAAGCCTGCGCCGCGCGAAGCAACGGAAAGCAGCACTACTGCGCCTACACTATATAGGACAGAATTATTTTCTTTTAACATCCAAACAGTGGCACTCATCTGACGCAAAGAAGCGCCAAAAAGCGTCGCTGGCTGGTTTTTTGTCATTAACCTTGAGAACGTTAGCGAACAGCCAGATGCAAGGCTAGCGCCCACACCATCCGTTGAGCTTGCTCTGCGAAAACGTGTCGCCGTTGCTTCAGTAAACGGCGGAAACAGCTTGCGTTGTGTGTGTGAAAGCGCCGCAAAGTCATGTTCATTACCGTCGGATAGCAGAGCTACTAGTTTCAGCGAAGTAAAACGCACTGATATAACCGGCGTATACTGGTACGTGCTGGCGCCATGGATATTGTGGTTTGTTGTCTGGGCTATTTCTTTTAGCGCCATAATATTTACGCTCGAGTAATTACTGTGACCCTTACACAGGAGTATTCGCTTCACGAGAGGCTCATTTTACGGCCAGACGCTGGAATGCGCCATAACGAAAGGCTGCTTTGAAAGCATTGCACTGATTCGCTTGATATGAGCACTTAGCAAAATAATGCCCCTGGTTGGATTAAACTGCCGGAAGAATGTAGTGAGAGTATGGTCTGACAGTATGACTTACAAATTGAAGTCTCACGGAGCTTGCGAAGCGTTTAACACGAATAGCAGTGCTGCACCGGAAGGCTAAAAGCAGCTTGGAATTGGTATTCTAGGATTGGAGCCACAACATTAATTGCGCACGTCTGGAAACGGACCAGTGTGGTAGCTCTGCCTGTGTTATAAACATTACGCAATAGAGCTCCATTGTAGACCACCCTGATAGTGACAATGATAATAATAATAATAACATGAATAAGAATAGTATGATAAAGCAGTAATATACCAGCAAAAGTACCAACATGAAGATAACAAAAAAGTGAGACATTAAGAAGCCCAGCTGTGGCTCACTCACGGCAAACAGCACTAAGAAAGTTAACTGTGTACAGTCGTCGTCAAAGGAGGAGGGGGGAGGAAAATAAAAGCGGAAAGACAGGGAGGTTAGCCAGTTCTCAGACCGGCTGGCTACCCTGTGCTGAGGAAAGATGTAAGGGGAATAAAAGATGATAAAAGAGAGATGTCAAAAAAAAGGAAAGAAAAGAAAATGGTGAACAATGATACGGAACCACACAGCACATGTTGTTAGTACGTTTTAGATCAGGCCGCAAATCTGATTTCAAGGCTATCTGCCGAAGCAGCGGGAATATTCAACTTTTTCTTGTGTTTCGTGGCCCCTAAACTTTTGACGGGGACTGCACATGTAAGCCTACCTCAGGAGGTATGCACAAAAGAAATAAGTTTTTTGTTTTATTATACCAGTGGCTCCAACCGGCAACCTAGCTTTGTTGAGAGCAAATGCGAGTTTTCGGGTCACAACCTGCGTCGCACATATCGATACCGCCATTGAGATGTTATAGATTTCAAAATGCGCCAGCAAGAATATATGGGTAACGTCAATGCAGACTACTGTACTAAATACTTCACTGTCTCACTATTTGCTTTTGTTAGAAAAAAGTCTAAAAAAGTAAACTATACTCCCTAATGTCTGGTTACAGGCACTCAATACGTGTTCACCCTTGTTAACTGTTTCCATCTGAACAACTATTAGGTTTTTCTTGTTTTAAGCACTTGATATTAATGAGTCACGGAATAAGCAGGCGTGTACGACCTATGGCCTTCAAATTGGAACACAACTCCAGGAGCTACGGATTTCTCAAACTTACAATATCCGTCTCATCCATTGGTTTTACCGTATTCTTTTCTTTAATTGTGACGCCAAATCAACATAAATAGTTTGCGCTTTCATTGCGAACGATCCCTCCCCCCCGCCCTCTCGATCTTTCATCTCTATTTGCAGAGTCGGTGTATCAGCGAACGGCTGCGAAGTCTAAACTTCTCTGAGCACAGATGGTTGTTGGTCGCTTTTGGCAAGCGTAATACCCATTAGCGAACCCTGTCGACTTCGCTCAAAGGACAAGGAAGCACTTTCATTGAAGCAGCACTACAGCTTAGAGCGCAAGATGACGTCCGTTGGGCGAACGGCTGCTTAGACGGGCCCGCCAGTGTTTGTATTGCCAACTACAGGATTATAAATTGGTTGCACTGCGGAATACACCACTAAGCAGCTGCCGCACAGTGGCGAGAAACGGGAAGCTCGGCGTTCCAGCGTTGCTCGGAAGGATCGAAAGTTCCGTTACACGCTAAGGTTTTCTTTTTTTTTTTTCTTTTAACAGAATCATGTCTCGCTTTGAGAAATTGCGGTTTTTGTCGCGGAAAGTAGTGTGAGAACTTTTGGAAGCACGAAAGTGGGAATATGTCAGAATTGGAAGGAAGACGAGAGAAAGGAAAGGCAGGGTAACACTTATGCAAAACACTTATGTACCGGCTATTTGGAAAGACCGTTTTCGTGTACTTCAGACAATACAAACGTGTTATCTCAATTAGGACGTTTGAAATAATCCTCCTCCTAGCAAGAGTATACACACGCAGAATTGTTTGGGAAACAATTTCGATCATGTGCTCTGGCTGTGCCCGTCCAATGCGGGCTCCAACTTACAAGACAAGGCCAAATGAGACGACCCACTGCATAGCACGGACTTTACACATCAATTACAGGCTGTCCAGAGGGCCCGTGACGTCGCTGAGAGTCACCATCTCTCCCGGTTCTGTCATGGGTGGAGGCATCAATTTGATTGGGGACCTCCGGATCACGTTAATCATTTTCCTCGGGACGTATCAATAAAGTTCTTGTCACTGTCACATCAGCGATAGAGAGATCAGGTTGCTGTTGGCACTAACGCGTGCTGGCATGCCGCAAATATAAACACGAAAATATAAGAAAAATGAGCCATTTACCGCTCACCAACCGCGTGCTGGCATGCCGCACAAACACGAAAATATAAGAAATATGCAGACAAGAACACCATTCGGTAATAACTATCTTTCTTTGCGAATCATGCGCGCTTTACATGTCGGTAAAATCGAGCACCGACCAATCGTTAAAAACACTCACACAAAGGCAAATACGTTTCAGTACCGCTGAGGGGACCTTGTTCACAATAGGGGCTTTTAGCTTGTACGTATACTTCTTTACGTTACCGTGTTACCGGATACCGGAAGAAATCTGCGCATGCGCGGGCTTTTACGGAACGTAGACTTTTTACGGAACGTAAACTACTCGCCGGATGGGCTTTAAATTTACGGCCCTATCTCGCGAATCCACCTTCGTTCGTCCAAATAGGCCGAAGTGCGAGTCCGAATTGCGATCACCTCGTTCCAGCCGGCTTACAGAAGCTAGAGTGACCTATAGAATACCACAGCCGTAAACATGAGAAGCCTAAAGCCCCCGACTGGCTGGATGGGTGGCGCCATCTAGCGGGGTCAAGATGAACCAGGCAAGCACAAAATTGTTATTGCAGAAATATCATGCATTCTACTTCTTGTGTAAATGTCTTGCAGCGGCATAATTACGAATGAGTTGCCTTTTTAATCACTTTTCCCTGATAAACACTGGGCAGTAACAAACGTGTCCATGACTGCGGTTGCACGAAGCGTCACAAGATGTCGACACCATCGTTCTGTAACCCGGTATTTTTGCACCCCTTTGCGTATACCGGGATACTGTACACGCTAAAAACCTCTCCGATGGTTTTGCGGCAGCGATGATTAAATCTTATCTAAATCAAGTCAAGTCAAGACAAATTTTATTTACAACATGCGCGAAGTACAATGTTGAAGGCCACCCTAGCAAGAAAGCTGTAAGGCATACAGCTTGACGAAGCCAGGGGGCCGCAACCAGGCAACAGCAGCAGTGCACACATACGCAATACAAACAAAGCTTTTCGTTGTTGTAGCTTCATTAATGCAACACGTTCTTTTTTTGGTGATAAATACATATACATGCATGCGCACTGTGAACAGGTTAAAATACGTATGAATAACATGACCACCAAGGAAATATGTTCTGTTACACTGTCAAAATGGATATGAAGAAAAGCTGCAGTATGCGTGAGTATGCATGTGATGAATACATCGTAAAAAGCATAGATACAAGGTAAATTTGCAAGCTGCAGGCGGACAATTGAAATTTATCAAAGAGAAAGACATCAAGCAAGTGTGTGCGTGAGAAAAACGTATCTGTATTTACGCACTTCTGTAATTGATTTAACTGCTTGGATATATTGGAGCTCAGGGTTTGAGTATAGTAGTTTGTTCGATGGCGCTTTATGAACCACCTTTCGGGTGCTCGTGTTACGCGGGTGCTGGGTCGTTCTACGAGGGCTGACAAATTCTTTAGAAAGTGTGCAGTTTTCTTATCAGCAAAATGGAGTTGATGTAGGAGGCGGTATGCGTAAATACCTTTGACGTTAATAATTCTGTTTTCTTGAAACAGCGGTTTTGTGGGATGTAAATAATGAACATTATTAATGCAACGAATAGCTTAATTTTCGAGTAGCAATAACCTATTAATATTCCGTTTTGTGGTTGTAGCCCATACTAAGGTGCAGTAGCTTATATGCGATCGAAAAAGGAAATGATAAAGCGGGAACATTACACGAGGCGGGGAACATATGACGGCATCTAAATAGAACAGAAAGCGCAGCAGACAACTTCTTTACAATAAGGTCTATGTGTGAGTTCCATCATGTGTCTAGAAAACACAACAGCCAAAATTTTGTGTTCCTGTACCACATCACGCGAGTAGGAACCTGTGTTCAAATTGGCACAATGGGTGGATGGAAAAGCTTTATTAATTGTCTGGCAGAGTAATAGGCACATATTTGTTTTTCCCAGCGAAAACATCAGCTTTTGATTTTTTGACATTGATTTGTAGACTTGC